>PVKE010004279.1:0-65755 GCA_004027555.1 Craseonycteris thonglongyai
TGTGTGGACAGCTCTGGTCAGGAAGTAAGTCCATATAAAGGAATGATTTGTTTGATCCTCTCCACTATGAACATTAGTTAGTGATGAATGGTATTAACTGTGTATGTTGTTGCTTAACAGTTGTACTGCATGATTTTACTAATAGGTGTCATTTTAATGAGACCTAGTAGGACAATTTGCAACAGTGATTGCCCCTTAGACATCAGGGCATATGAAAGAAGTACTGTTGCCCTCAAACTGTCCCTGAATTTGGGCTGTAGGCTGTGGTAAGCTGCGGAGCACATGCCTTGTCCCCAAGGGACTGCCAGTGGTCATCATAAGGAACAGAGGCCCAGGACTGCTGTTGCTTCCAACCTTTTCAAGCTGGAAATTCCAGTCTGTATGGAAAACCTCACCATATGTAAATGTTGGCTCCTCCCTGAACATTACCAGAAGCATTCGCAAGGCCTTACCCAACTCAGAGGCGGAAGGAGCCATGTGACCTCACTTTACTACCTCTGCCTAGAATAGTCAATTCCTAGGAATCCCTAGAAACCCAATTCCAAGGCCCTGGGGATTGGTAGTGGTGTGTATGTGCACACACATGTGTACATGTGTGCATTCGTGCATTCATGGTTGCACATGTGTGCACGTGTATATGGGGAGCCTGGCTCTGTTCTCACCCTGGTGTCCTGGTGTGTGCTGCACAGGAAGCCTCGGAAGAGAGGAGGAAAGACAGTCTCCCGCCCATCCTGGCGCTCTCAGACTTATCCAGACCAAGTGTTTGTGACCTAACTGATCACCACCACAGCTGTGTCCCGGATGGAGCTAGGGAGGAGAGTTCGGCTAAATCACTTAACCACAATATATTTTCTTTTCTCCAGAAGTTTCCCTGCAAAAATGTTCCCCCAAAGGGAGGAAGGAAATGCCGTGGGGCCCACCCCATACGAAGACTTTTAACAAGTCCCCCAGTGGATTTTCTACGTGGGGTTGTGGAACTCAATTGCTGTACACTTGGAGGTTTCTATCAGTGGGTACTTCCAAAGTTTTTGCTCCAAACTGTTCCCTGCAGTTAAACTTAGGCAAAGACAAAAAAAAAAAAACCCCAAAAAACCCATCAAGACTTAGCAAATTTGAAATAATCTGCTTCTCAACAGATCATTTATCTGGAGGTCTGTATGCTCAGAACACTCCACGGTTGTTGGTAAGGCCGCGGTCTGTGGAATGACCAATAGAGAGCCAGGCGGAGGAAAACATAATTTCAGTTCTCTAAGAACTGACACTAATGGGTTGTTGATTGATTGATGGGCTGCCTGGTGAGGATGCTGATACCCTGCGAGGTTTCTCTGTAAATGGTGTTCTAAGGACAGTCATTATTTGATATGAGATCATGGTAATAAAGATTGCAGTTTATAATTCGGTAGTTCTCAAAGGATCCATTACCGAGAAAGTTAAACAACGGCAAGCAAGCATGCCATTCTGGCTCAGGAAGTAACGCAATTGTGAGCATTGGAAGACGAGCAGGTGATGTCAATTTTTATCTCCACAGACAGATGGTTTAGGCTACACTCTGGGGCTCTCAGGTCTTGGGATCTAGCTGAGAAATGTGCCGTGTCGTGGATATTTTTATATCAAGACATTTCAGTTGCACCACTAGGTATTTGGGATGTATCTCTGTCCAATGTGTGTTCTTGTGGGAGGATGGTGTCGACAGTGGGGACAGAGGTAAGACTCATGATTTACTGTGCACCAGGCACCGAGCCAGCAGCTGTATCTACATGGACTCATTTCACCTTCACGATAAATCTGTGAGGTGGACTTTATTTGGATAATTTTAAAGACGAGGAGATAGAGGCCCAGGGAGGTTACGTTAGTTGGCTACGAACTCAGGGGCCGGCCAGGATTTAAGCCCTGGTCCATCCAGGGTCTGAGTCGCCTGTGTGCCCAGGCCTGTACCATCTCTCAGTGGGGTCATACTCACTTGTCCTGGGTTAATGTTCAGGGCAGCACCAATGATATGAAACAAAAATGAAGAGCTTCGTTTAAGCTGTGCTGCTCTCCGGGCACTTGGTTTTATGATGTTTCCAGGGTATTTGCAGAAACAGATGCACCGTTGGGCATGAGAGCCTTTCTCAAACATAACATATCGTGGTGTTTCCGCCACGGTCTCTCTCCACTGCTTTTAATCCCCTGTCCCTGCTGTGTAGCCCAATCTCAATAGTGATGAATAATAAATCATCTGGAAGGCATCAGTTTACTGCCTTCCTCATGATAGGGGAACAGTTTAGCATCTGTGCTCGTGTCACATAGGGGTAGGGTCACAGTGTCAACTCAGGAGGACTGGCTCTAGGGAGGCTGGTCTGCTGGGGCCTTGGAAGAGTAGACATACAAGGGCTGTCCAGAAAGTATCCAGCCATGTAACCATTCTCGTCATATTGACAATGGCTGGCTTTTTCCAGACAGGCCTCATATACATGTACATGTATACATACATATGTATATGTATTTCTCCATATATATGTATATGTGCACACACACTTATATACACACACACACACACATATATATTTTTCTTTTCATTAGCTGACAAAATGTAAGTATATACTATGATACAGTCTCTTCCACTTCTAATTATCACTGTTGTTGGCTTCCTTTAAAATTCAGCATAGTCATTCACTCATTCATTCATTCAACCCTTTATTAGAGTCTAACGGGATGCTGTACACTGTGCTGAGTTTTGGAACATGAAGGTGAAAAGCCACAGACCAAATTCTAGGACTAGAACTTTAGTGGGATGGCAGATGTTTTCTCAAGACATCAGAGCAGAAAACTGTTTGGAAGGAGGTGAAGTGTAGGAGGAACAGTGCCAGGTCCTGTTTGGTGTAGCAGAGAGGACACCGCAGAGAACATGGCTGAGGACATGTGTGAGTTGGCCAGTATGGGCGACGTGTTGGGGGGAAGTGTATCTGGAACCTCCAGTGGTGTAGAAACACTTCTGTGCAAAGTGTCCGGTGGGACAGGTGGAAAGTCAGGCAGAGATACGCAGGGGCCCACGCCTAAAAGTTTGTTTAGATTAGCCAGCTTGAGAGAGGCGGTAAACATGTTTTGAGCAAAACAGTGAACTTAGACCAGATTTCTACAGCTGATTATTCAGGAAGCAGAGTTGAGACAGACTGGAGAATGGTTAAGACTAAAAACAGGGGGAGTGGAATGGAATGGCAGCCGTGGCAAAAATCACGGTATGAGATGATGAGGTCTTGACTCATAGCAGTTGGGGAGGGAAATGGCCCAGGTAGAGAGGTTAAAAAGGCAGAATAAACGTGGCTCAGTGATGGTTTTACTATGGAGAGCAATCGAGTGGAAAGAATATAGGGTCACCACTGGGAAGTAATTTCACTGTAAAAACTAAAGTCCGCTAACTTATAAATGTATATGCTAGCCTGTTGCAAATATAATACAAATGTAGCATGCAATAAGGAAATACTCCTAAAAGTTTGGTACCATGTACATTTTCTGAAGCCAAGTATGACATAGAAGGCCATAATTTTCACTAAAAGACAAAGCACGTTGTGGGAATGGTGTGTGAGATGTTAATACAAAATGGGTGATTAATTCTTCAATGGCAAGTCAACTGACCCTATTTGCTTTTCCTTATTTTTAAATTTAATTTTTAAATCACATCGACAAAAACATTTTAATTTTACAAGCGCCTAGTTTAATGAGAAAACCAGTATTTTATCTTTCACTTTACCTTTTAATCATTCTATGAGAATTTTTACTCTGTTATATATATATATTTTTAATTCCCAAGACTTCTTTCTCATTCTCTGACAATTCCTATCAACCATCAGTGTTTCTTCTCCATGGATGCACTGTTATCTTACATCTCTGCCAGGACATAAGAGATGGTTTATAGAATTCTGTGCTCTGAATTATCTTGGTTTCTTTGGAGTTTATTTTTATGTTCTCTCTCTTAGATTCAGTGGCTTCTTGCAACCGTCTAGCCATCCTTGCGCTCCATTCATACTTATGAATGGGACACTATGACAGAGTGTGCATGAGTGGGGCTTGCCAACGGGGGAGAAGACCTTACTATGGGCCTAAGGCAGCTACTAGGCAGATCAGGATGGGGAGGGCACTGGGGGGAGGGGCCTGAACGCTCTTTCCATCGCCTCTCACCTGATCTTCCTTTAGGCATCACCCTTAACTGCAGCCTTCCCTGGGACCTGATACCCTATATCCCAAGGCTGTCCAGAGCTCAGAGTACAAAACCACCTGCTTCTCCCTGAGGAGGCACTTAGGTTTCAGCTCTGTCCACATCACTAAGAGGACTCCCACTCATTTGTCATCTAAAATTTGTTGACATCTTGTCTGCTATAATGTTTTCTCCGTTCTTAGTGTCCTTGTAGGTTTATACCCAGCATGTCCAACCTATGGCCCAGGATGGCATTGAATGAGGCCCTACACAAGTTCTTAACATGTAATGAGATGTTTTTGTGACCTATTTTTTATTTATTTTAGTTCATCAGCTATCGTTAGTTTAGTATATTTTATGTGTGGCCCAAGACAATTCTTCTCCCATTGTGGCCCAGGGGAGCCAGAAGGTTGGGCACTGCTGCTTTAGACCTTTTATACGCCTCCTTAGGTAGCTCAGGTAAACCTGTGGGTTTGAGCTGCCATTTGTAGCCAGAAATCTTCAGCTGATGCTAGGTGGTTCCTTCACCAAGACAACCAATCCTGAGGCCCTTGAGCCTTACATCACTAGATATAGATATATTTTAATTCAATTTTTAACTCTATACTGTTAGTTTGGAAGAAGGAAGCTTTTCAGGCATTTCTTTGTGGGGAACCAGTTTTACCATGGGGTCCATCCAGTATTAGAAAGACAACTGGGGTATTGCAGAATCTTGATTTACCTCCTCTGCTTCAATTTTTCCTTTTCAGATAAATATTACTTGTATGTTTCTTCTGTATAAGAATGCTACAGTGACAGAATAAGATATTATGAGTGAATTATGCTTGGAGATCTTAGAAAGAATGATTTGTCAATGAATTCAAGGTATTTCTTTTTGCTAATACAGGAGCTTTATTTGACAACTGAGAAAGTGAGAGAACAGCGAGGGCAAGTGATTCACCCAAGGGAGCACAACAAATTGGGGGCCAAATCAAAACTAAGGGCCAAATTTCCTGCTTCTCGCGAGCAGTGTTTCCATTAGATCATCTTATCTCATGTAGCTCCAGCAATGTTCTGGTAGTTACACGTTCCGCCCCCCCCCCCAAACCCCCCCGGGACACTGAATTTTACATCCGAAATATTTTGACTTACAGACCCTGACTGAGACTGAATTTCCAGAGCCAATTCTTCTGTCATCCAAAAGGCATTTTCAGCTGTTTCTGTTTTCTTAATCTCTGAATGACAAAACTGCCCAGGACTTGCTTGAGAATGGAAACATAAAGAGAAAGTCTCTTATTTACACGCCGTGCTTCTCAAACACTGAAAAAGTGCTGACCCGCTAACCATGTCTCCTGCCATTAGCTGCCAGCTCCCTGCTGCCATCCCTGTTCAGCTTGCGCCCCCGGTAAAAAGCATGTCTGCTGAGCAGGTCTTTCCCCAGCTGCCTTGCCATGACACTCACCAAAAAAGCCAGACAGCACTGGGGGAATTCATCAAACTGCAGGCGGTGCTACCCATGAGTAACTCAGACCGAGACACTCTCCCAGAAAGAGGTGGATTTTGGCTGCTGGCCGAGTTCAGTTCAGGAAGACAAGTTTCTTCCCAGAGAACGGTGCCGCTCATGCCCAGGCTGAGTGCTCTGCACGGGTATGTATCTGTGGTCTACACTGATGAACTCTCTGCCAGGCTGTCGTCTGTGAGCCTGCAGACCCTCAGCACTCCCTGTCTCCGGCACGAGATGCACTGGCAGGAAAGCCCTGGGCATCTGGCCCCGTGTGGGCTTTCTGGGACTGGCCAGTGTTTCTCATCCATGCAGAATGTTATCGTGGAAAACCCGGTGGCTCTTCCTTTGGAGAGCTGCCATCGGGGTCACTTGACGATCAAGGCACGTGCTTATTGCAAAGATCCTTGGTTTTCGAACAGCTGTCCCTCTCTTGAAGCTGTCATTTGAGCTCGTGAACAGGAGGGCTCAGAAGCCAGGAGGTGATGTTGCCGCAGGGACCGGGCACATCTGGAAACACAGAGCTGAGCACGGGGAGCCACGGTGTCACAATCTGCAAATGCTGCATTTTGGACAGAAGTCATCCACCGGTGGCCGAACGGTTTCCTCCAGGGAAGATGACAGTGCGTCCTAAACTCCGAAAGCGCTGGCAGTGTCTGTGGTCTGCCACACTGGAATACACTCACAAATCAAAGCAGTTGTCTTGCCAGGGCTAATGTGAATTTTATGGGCACCAAGGGACACCGTTCTCCTTGCGGGTTCCCGCCAGCGCATCCATCCATCGTCAAGAGCAGCGGCTCTGCCCTTTCGGGCTGTGACACAAGTCCAGGAAGCAGACGTGGCTGCTCGCTCTCCTCCCTCGTAAGCCCTGGAACGCGGCACCTAGACGCGGTGGCTTCAGGACGCACTGCTAATGGCTGCTCTGCAAATGCAGCGGACTGCAGTGGCACATTTGAAACAGAAACGCGATGTCCATGCCAACCCTCCCCCTTTCTCTCACCTGTCTTGATTCAGAGGTTCAAAATCGGGCTCCCTGGACAAGTCCTGAGGCACGCTCTTTCCCTTGTTTGCACGTTCAGGCTGAGCACGCCTCGGGACATTCAAAACGCTTGAATATAGACGTTCTGAATTCTTCAATGATTGTTCCCTAAGTAATACACATAGAACTGGAAACATGTAAGACTGCATGTCATTTCTGGCCTCATTTTAAGGAAATATGTTTTCAGCAAAGAAGACTCTCCAGAGAAACGTAGACTGACTTCCTCCAAGAAGAGGACATGATCCTCCCAAAGACTACCATCTGCAGATGAACTCTCTGGAAGCCTCTTCAAAATTAGTCCAGAGTGACTGTCCCTGGAGAGCTCCTGGTGACTGCCATGTTGGCGGCGAACACATTTTTTTTTTTCCCCTAAAAATGACTGTTTCCTGAGCCACAGTGTCAGCTGTGCTGACAATTATTTTTGCCTCGTGAGTCCATGTGGAAGAGTATGAACATTTTTTTTTTTAACCCCAAAAGGCTGACCTATCTCTGGGTTCTTTGCAAAGGGACCATAGTATAGAAGCCATATCATCTAGGAACATGTTGCCTGGTGTAGATTATTAAGTCATTCAGGAACTCATTCTTTGTGACTCTCATGGGATGCTTCCTGCCTCCGTTTTGACTGAAGAGACATGCACAGCCAAGAATGACACAGCGTTTGCCCCCTCTGCTGGCCCCTGGCTCCCGGCCCACTACCGGATGTGAACAGAACCGGTTCTGTGATTCCTGACTCCATCATCCATCTTGAAGCAGCACAAAAGGAAAGAGGGAGAGGAAGGTGCGGAAACCGGCAAAGTGACTGTGGAGTGTGGTCATGTTGAATCCCACTCTTCTCGCCAAAATGGTAGAACAGCTTGTAGCAGGTGTGGGTCACAGCAAGGAATCTCCAAGGGGAATCTGAAACATGTTCCATGTGGGTGGGATTAGAGGGAACTGATGAAAGCCTTTGAAAAGCTAAGCAGACCGTGGCGTGGACTCCTGTTTCCTTCCTGCCTGGAGTTTGGAGGAAGGAGGCCTATGGCCTAGATGGGGTCATAGGTCAGAAGTGGCTGCAGTCAGGGCAGGTGAGGTGTGACTGTCCCAGAGTGGGCTACCTGGGCCAGTGAGCAGGACTGTGATGAACTTGGGTCCTGTCCCAAAGGAACTCTTGGAGGGTAAGGGCCTCTCTGCAGACAGAGGCTGCACGCAGGCTACTGCATGCTCAGTGGCTGCAGGAGGCCTCGGAGGTTAGCAATAGAGATCTGTCTGTCCCAACTCATTGTAATTCCTGCAGGGAGAGGGCCCTGCAAAAGAAAGTCTTTTGTCTGTGCCTGGGACCTAACAGGCTCTTAGCACGGCCAGTTGTCTAAGAGTGAGCAGAAAGTTCCTGCCAGAATTTTCATCCAGGGCCAAAAAATATGACACCCACTCCACAGAGTTGTGTGCGTGCAACAGAACTGAAGGTGCCTTTTGAATACATCACAAATCGTGTTTGCTCAACATCTTAGCTACACAACACTGGCCCCAAGAGTCAGAGTTGATAAGAAGTTAGCAACGAAAGTTTCTCAGAGGAATCCCATGCCACACTTCATTTCAACTGGTCGAGTTTGAGCAATAATCCACTGCTTCCTTCCATAAAACTAAAGGCCCGGTCTTCCCTGGCTAACACATGATCCCGTGTGCTCCCCAGAGTGCACTGGGGCAGGTTGGAGATGCCTTGATTCTGCCGATCTCCAAGTTACTTGCGAGTCCCCAGCTCCCTCCACTCTCTATTCCACGGGCCGACAGTTGGGCCCTCTGTGTTCGAAGTGAAAGACTGGCAAGTGGGTAGTGAGCTACGGGCACCACTAGTTCATTGTGTAGTGATTCCAAGGAAATAGATGGTGGCATCAACAACTTCTTTGAGAAATAAAGGGACATTTTCTGTCCTTCCCAAGAAGACATGGAGCGACACTGAGTGCCTTAGGAAGAGGGGATGAAGCCTCCTCCTTTGGGTCTTTCTCTAACGCCTCTGGAGTCTCCAAATACCCAGGGCTGTTTGTTTTGCTGGGTTTCCCCTTGATCCTAAGGAACATTTCACCAGCCAAGACAAATCCAACCGTCTGGCCTGTGCTTGGGGAGTCAGAGGGCAAAATGGGCTTTTGGTAGAATCAGGCAGGCAGATAAAGACTGTGAGTGACAGCTGGGTATTCATACAAGTGAACCTTTGCATGAAGATGGAGGAGAAACACTGTGATTTGGGACTGCCCTGTGAGGTTATAACAGAAGAAATGCCAGAACCATTAAAGATATACGTGAAGAATGTCTTTCTCCCAAATGTCAGACTTGCCACAGGTTTGGATTCCCTTTGCTGTATACATGTAAATGCTTTTCTTCTCCTGGGAACCATAGATGATCCTTTGATGCCGGATTTTCGCATCTTCACTCTAAAGGCAACCTGCCCTTTCCCCCACTGAGTGATGAAAAGCCTTTTACGTGTGCGATTGACTACACACCAACAGGCTTTGCCAGGAAAGGAAGAACAGACATAGAGATGAATGAGAATTCAAGTGGGAACGACACAAGTTTTTGATCTTTCAGAGATTTAGAAAAATGGAGGACAAGAATAAATTATTGAAATGAGAAGGGAGCAAGCAACGGTGTTAATGTTCTCCAAGCACAGTGTAGTTTCATGGGGCTCTAGATTCAGTGGCTCCAGCTGTCACTAGCTTATGACCTTGGGCCAGTTACCTTAACTCTCTGTGCGTCCATTTCTGCATCAATAAAATGGGGATAAAAATCATATGTAGCTCATCGAGTTGTTGTGAGCTGATATATATGGCTTTTAAGGTTACTTGGGGCATAGTTGGTGTTACCTATTTGTTAGCTACTGTTATTTCCTCATGTTTCTAGTCATTTCCTGGGTCTGTAGAGATGTGAGGTAGAAAAACATAATGTGAAGAAAAGTCAGGTCCAACCTCCAATGGGTTATTTGTGATTTGTAGCAATATTGTATCCCAACTACACTTATGTCCCCATCCACATTTTTTAAAGATAGCATTAGAGAGTTGGTTACAATCATGTTGATGAGAACTTGAATCTTCTCACTCATTTATTCATGCATGCATGTTTGTTCATTTTCATTGATTATTTGAATTGGGAACAAGGAAATTTACAGACCTACACAGAGCAGAGATTTTTCTCCTTAAGGAACCTGTTGGCATTTGGTTAATGGCCTAAACTATTAACCTCTAATCAGGTTGATTACATTTGGCTTATTCTGTTAAATCCCCATACATAAAATGAATCACAGATAAATGGTCGCAGGGGCATATTTTGTGAGGAAAATTCCTTTTCTGTACTATCAGGCTGATATCTCTAGCCATATGCATACGCAAGTGCTGTCCGGAAAGTATCCAGCCGAGTTACTGTTCTCGTTATATTGCCAACGGCTGGATTTTTTCCAGACAGCCGTTGTATGGCATCAGACTTACAAATGATGTCTGTTGATCTTTAGCAATACCTTCCTTTGATATTACCTGGCACTTTCTTTCTGTTGTGAAGAGAGGCTCCCTACTTCAAGCTTAGATTAAATACTTTCATCTGAAGTCATTCAATAAACACCTGCTGGATGCCTGCTATGACCTTGACATTCTTGAGTCTATTTTAGGCAAAAACAGTTTAGGGATTTTAAATTATATGGTTACCGACCATAATTTTCAATTTCATGTTTTGAATGTATTTTAATCCACAAACTATGCCTTTTCACTTGCCATCTGGGCTTTCCCGAGATGTCTGCAGTATACAGCCACTTTCCAAAGTGAGGTCTCTCACAGAGGACACATTTTCTCTGGAAAATTAAAAAATCACTTTATTGCAAGGCACATGGTGCACTTTTGCTTTGGTTCATCTCGTGGGCTCAAAAAAGGCTCGTTCAAACCTTCAAGGTTTTTGAATTGCTAAGCAAATTTTATCAGGCCTTCCAGGTTATTCAACTTAGGCCACTAATGATGGTAATTGAAGGTGTCCCATAACTGGAAATGTTACAGGGTGATCTTGTGATCTGAAGAGAACATATTCTTTGACCCAAGTGAGCCAATTCCTTGGCCACAATTTTCTCATGTCAAAAATTAGAAGTTGACCATGGTAAAGATGAACTGACCATGATAGTTCTTCTATCCCTAAGTCACTAGGATTCTAAAGTTGTGTCCTCCCAGATGGAGCCACCAGCCCATGTAGATCCTGAGCACTGAAAGGTGGGCGTCCAAACTGAGATGTGCTGTACGTACAAAATACACCCCAGATTTTGAAGAGTTAATGCAAAAAATGTAAAACATTTTGTATATACAGTAGACTCTCAGTTAACCGGCACCCATGGGGATTGGTAGATGCCAGATAAATGTAAGTAGGCTCTCCACTAACCGAAACTCAAGCAACTAGCAAAATTTGCTTGAGTTCTGGATAATGGAGAGTCTACTGTATTGGGATAAATATATTATTAAAAGGAACTTAATTCACCTGCTCTTTTACATGTGGCTATAGAAAATAAAAAAATTGTATTGTGGCTTGTATTATAGTAATATTAGACAGCACCACTTGAGAGCTCTAAAACAAAGGGATCAGAATGTTTCTTTAAGGACTTAATATTCAGTGGTCAATGCTCAGTGGTCAACGTTTCAATATTGTGGTCCTTATGCCTCTACAAGTCAAGTTCAAATGCTCATCTACCAAAAGCTAATAAACCTTGCATGGGCAGATATTAACTACCAATTTCCTCCTGAAGTTACTTTCTGTCTAGGTCCTGTGAGAGTTCTCTGGTTACAATACTCAACAATCAACCCTGCTGGCATTGTCTTAGCTATGTCACGAACAGATTATCAGGAAATACACCAAAATGTCAAGAGTGATTATTTCTGGGCAGTAGAGTACTGAGTGATTTTTGAATTTTTAAATCCTTTCTTCATCTTTTAATATTTCAACAATGAGGACCATATATTTCTTCATCAGAAAAATATGTATCTTTCAATTTCAGCATGAATGATTTTATAAATCCTACACATATCACAAACATGTAAAAAAGAGGTCAACTACAAAGAGAATGTCTCCAAATGCTTTAATCTTCTTTTCGATATTTTTAAATTTCCTATAGTGAATGGGTTACTTCTATCAAGGGAAAAAATACACCTTACTTAAAAATAGTGATATCCACCCACCCTTTTAACCTTAAACCTAAGGTAATGTGCAGCCTGATTTTCTTAGAACTCCCAAAGCTGTTGTCTCTCCTGGATTAGACTGAAGAGTAAATGTTGCAGGTTTTAGCTTCAATTTTAATACTAATAACCACTACTTTAATATTTTTTAGAACTATCACTAAACAGATCAGTATTTAGTTAGCATCTATGCAGGAGATGGAGAAGAAATCCAAAAGATATTAACACCATGCACAGGGGTTAATGCCCATCCTAAGGAAATGCCAGTCACATCTGAGGCCCACAGTAACAGGGAGGAAACCGTCCTGAGTGCACACTCAGGCGGACACACACACACACACACACACACACACACACACACACACACTCACTCTCTCTCTCTCTCAGAGAGTGGAGTTGTACCCTACCTCAGACCTGCTGAGCATCACCTTGGTTTTCTCACCTCTCCTGCCCTCTCAGAGGCCACACCCACTGCCCCACCTGCTTCAGGAACCATGAGGGTACATGCAGAGTGGAGGTCAATGTGGGAGGGGGCGAGGCACAGAGCCAGGCCTGCTGTCTGCCCTGATGCCTGGGAAGAACGTGGCTTCTGAAGGCCTGTCAGGTATAACCATTTAGCCAGAGAGCGGTTTGATTTTCTCTTCTTTAGGAAGGAAAAGGGTCTTTTTGCAATCTCCACTGGGCAGCAGCCCTTTTAAGTGCAACAGAACTTACTGTTGGTAGAAAAGATGACTTCTCCCTCCTGTGGGGTGGGGTCTGTATCCTGAACCACCTGCAAGGCTCCCACAGTCCGGACTGCAGGGTCCAAAGTGACTGAGCTTTCATTTACGGTCGTGTCGCTTGCGCCTGTGATCTGGTTGGTTGGTGGCCCTCCCAGAGATCCCTCGTAGTCAGTGGGCAGGTCGTCCATGCAGTCGGCATTGGGCTGATGGGTGCAGAAAAGGATCTATGGTTAGGTGTGTGCCAAGTTAGAGGTGAAATGTCTACAGCCTGAGTGTTTTGTCTCGATGGATAACCCGGATCTTTACTGCTTTCTTCCTGAACCACTTTATTTAAAAATATTCCACATATAGTTTTATAATTAACATAAAAACATCTTCCAAATTTGCCTTTCCAGAGGTTTCATTTAGATCTAGATACAAGGTTTTAATTCCAGGAGTAGCAATATCCGTACATTACTTAGGGGGAATAACATGATATTTATTTATGATGATAGCCCTTCCTTTATAGTGGGTTTACTCCTCATCTAGAAAGTAGCTGTCAGCCTGGTAATTACCCTCAGAGACCCATGCATTGTTTGTAAACATACTGATGACATGAAGGGGGAGGAGTCCTAAAATCTGACTCATTGTGAATTGTTCATCAGAAATACACACAGACACAAACACACACACACAAAAGCAAAGGGTAACACTATTTTGTTGTTGCTGCTATGAAACAAAAGCCAACAAGTCAGCTGTAGAAAAAAGTCCTATTTACTTAACTTACCACTGATCATACATTTGTCAAATCCTCTAAATTAAAATCTTAGAATCATAAACTGGGTGAGACCACCTAGTATAATTATCTCTTCATTGCAGGACTCTTTTCCCCAATACCCATGACTGTTCCCCTTGGACAAAAAATGGGAGCTATCTGCTTTATAAGACAGCCTGTGTTGGCCAGCTTTGTTTGTTTGTTTGTTTAATTAAATTTTCTGGGGTAGCATTGGTTAGTAAAATTATGTAGGTTTTATGTGTGCAATTTATAATATATCATCTGTATATTGCATTGTGTGCTCACCACCTAGCTTTGTTAAACTATTCTATTATTGGGCAATATGACAAGGGTTACTCTTTAGTATTAGTTTTGCTGTTTGAAGTGATATTGAATACATTTACTTCTCTTTTACAAATACCTTTTTAAAATGATACCTTTGCCCAAGTTCATAATACCTATTTTAAAAAGGTGGTTGTGGAGAGATATGGGCTGGAGAAATACTAAGAATAGCTATTAACTAATTAAATTTTTTTTGCTCTGTTCTGAACATCACCATTGCCTTCAGTGATGATAATTAGATGGTTTTTTGCATTCCCAATGGATGGAGGTCAGGGTGGGTAAGATTAGGTGAGAATTCTGGACTGACAATGATTAAACTAACCATATTGTGTTCGAAGCTCATTAAAAGACAAAAGCTACAACTCACAACTCATCGGGAGCACAAAGCAAGACGTTCGAAGCGCCGGCCTCTTGTCTCAGTTTTCTGTCCTGCAGCCAGTCTCCCACGAAATCCTCCAATTTGGTTCGTTCTCTTTTTCTCTCTATTCCCTTTTCTCTTGGCCTTCTTAATTTCTACTGGAAGTGAGTCAATTATGGAAGCTCAACATGTGGAAAGTCAATTCAGTGAATGGCTGAACGTCCTGATTGTGATATCGGACGTGGGCTGTTATGTCATGGACATTTCTCATCCAATTACCGGTCTCTCAATCTCCCTGTTGTTCCCTCTCCAGTATGTCCCATTCCCCATTTTCTCGCCAGAGCTTTCTTTAAAACACACACAGACACACACACACACACACACACAGACACACACACACACACACAGACACACACACACACACACACACACAGATGGTTCTTCTTTTCTCCTTAAAGACAGAATCACAAGCTCACTAGTAGAACAAAACAGACACTCCCCAGTCTTGCCCCAGCCTATTTTTCTCCCTTCAGCTTTTGGAAACACTCGGAACACCATTGATTCCCTATCTGAGAGCTTTAGTGTATGATGTTCCTCTACTCAGGATGACGTTTGCCCTAATGGTCCTCCTCCTCTTTCCCATTCCAAGTTCTCAGAGTAACCGTCCTGGTGACCTCCTAGTCACCCCTCAATTTCCAGGCCAGGTGCCTCCTTTTCTAAGGGGTGACCTCTCCAGGCAGTCACCTTTGACCTGCTCACACTTTATCCCCACCGCTCCCACGCTGCTGTGTTTATGGCTACCGTGTCTGCCTCACTCTACGAGTCCATGAGCTTTTTATTTAAATTCCAGCTTTGAGATATATTTGGCATGTAATATTGTGTTAGTGTAAGGTGTACACCACAATGATTTGATATATGTGGATACTACAAAATGACGACTAGTTTAGTTAACGTTCTCCACATCGTTAAACCATTTTTCTTCCTTGTTATGAGACTTTTTAAGAGCTACTCTCTTAGCAATACAGTATTACTAGCTAGAGTCTCCATGCTGCACATCAAATCCCCAGAACTTAACTTACACTTACTAGTTGGAAGTTTGTACCTTATGTCACCTTTACACATTGTGCCCACCCCTAACCTCTGGAGGCAACTACTGATCTGTTCTCTGTTTCGATGATTCCACATATAAGTGAGACACAAGCTTTCTAAAGTGAATCCATACATTATGTTGATCATGAATGCCAACCCCTCTTATAGTGCCTGACAATTATTAAGTGGTCAATAAATGTTGATTTGAAAACTTTCTCTGAGTCTCAGTTTACTGCTCTGAAAACTTGGGACCATTACAATCTGCCCTAGATCAATGAAGGGTGGATTTGAGAAAATACTTTAAAAACTGTCATATGTAGTATAAAGGTAAGGTATGCTATCGCAGGGTAGCAGAATATGCCACCCCCAAACATGCTATGGGAGCACAAGGATTATTCTGCGATTAAACAGTTGAGAAGTAGATAAAGAAATGCTTTTTGTTCTCCCCCTATTTGCCTGAAAGCAGGACATCAATTTGTAAAGGTGTTCCCATCTCTGTACCAGGAAGAGAACATTCTTATCATCAGCCATTGAGAGTCGGCTCTGAGCTGGGTCTGTACAAACCTTTTACCAACATGCCCTTCTCCACCATTAGTTTCCCCAATACGAGTATATTTTCCTTCCACAATCCACTGTCCGGGAAACTCAAAGTCCTCCTCCCTCATCTTGTCACTTCTCTAAGTACTTATTGCTGGTTTTTGAAGATGCTAGGTAGGCTCAAGTCCTAACCAGCACTTTGAGTTACTCATCACTAAGTGCTTCCGTGTGTATGTGCGATGGCTGTGTGAATAAACTTTGGTCTGACTTTCTTTTGTTGATCTGTCTTTTACAAGTCTAATGTACCAGCTGGAGAACCAGTTTTCCCCACACCTCACCACTACGAGTATGTAAGGATTCTTCTGAACAAAACCCATTGTGAAGGTTTCACAATGAGAATGCTGCGTGGGTTGTTCTTTCAGCCACAAGCATCTGAATTCAGTCAGGTATGTAATAGCCACTGACATGTTCTTGAAAATGTTGCATTTGCTTGTTGGTATTGTTCCTTTATGTTTCTTAAAAAATAAATTGCATTAATTTTGATGCAGGGTGTTTGCTTTTATTTTGTGGCTTAGTAAAACCAGTGTGGTATCTTTAACAGGGCAGGGAGCAGAAAAGAGCGAGTTATTAATAGCTCCATGTGACTGAGTGGTAGGAGGCATGAACAATCTGGCTTAGCTATACCATTTAATATACCAACCTTACTGAGCCTCACAGTTTATATCCACTCTAAATGGCTCATCATATTGAATAGTTTGAAAAAAACCCCAATTTATATGCCTCTAAGAGACAGCAGTCATACTGTTTACTAAAAGATGGCACATGGACACAGGATAGGTATTTAAATTCAGGTTATGAGGAAGCCGGGATGGCTCAGTGGGCTAAGCGCTCACTTTGCAGCTCTGGGGACTGAGGATCGAATCTCGGCCCCGGCCCGTGCGGAACCATATGCTGAACTGGGAGCTCCCCCAGTTCAGTTCTCTCTCTGTCTCTCTCTATGTCTCTCTCTCTGTCAAAATAAATAAATAAATAAAAATATATTAAAAAAAGAAAAAAAAGATTTATAAAATAAATAAATAAATAAATAAATAAATAAATAAATAAATAAATTCAGGTTACACCGGGAAGCTCTTCAAGCAAACCAACTGCCAAACAGTTAGGGAGTTGTGAATCCTCCAGCTACATGGGATTTTCTATTTAATAACAGCCGTCCTAGTCACACTTGAATAATAGTGATGGGAGATGGCATTTTGGGAATATGAAGGACCCAGTTCATAAGGTACCTTCTAGGCATCTTCACTGGCACCTGTGCTTGGCCATCTGACAAAGACACACCTGGATCTGACCAGACAGCAAAGAGTGTGAAGCGTGATCACGAAGACAAAGGGATAAAACACTGCTGACCGGAAATATCTTCTCCCGGCCCCCTGCCTCCCGGTGGAGAGTTGTATTTCTCTTGGCAAAATTATAATGAAAAAAAGATACTCATTGTAATGGGAATTCTGTGATCTCCGAGCTGTGCTTTCATCCTTGAGTTCATTTCAGAGAAATCCACTTACAAAACGAAAATATCCCCCAGCTCCTAGCTTTCAACTTATATTAATTTGCCTTATGTAATAGCACCAGTAGGCTGGCACAAGAACATGCCGTTAAAAACAACGACAAACAAACAAACAAACAAACCCTTCTCACCTGTATTTGGACTATCTAGGGGATGAGGGATGCAAGCAAGTCGTTGGTGAGTGGACAGTGTTCAGAGGAGGATTGGGGTGATTTCACAAATACAGTCGTGTGACTGGCAGCCTCTGCAGGGCCATGGGGCCACAGCCATTTATAGCGCAGTGAACATACGTAAAGAATGCAGAGGTGAGAACCAACAGGCACCAATTATCAGCAAGAGAGGGACAGGCTCCTTTAAATTCTCCTTGATTAAGAAGAAGTGGAGTATAAGGAGTTTAGGAATACTGTGTAATAACACAACTCTGTCAGCTGCATAGAAAGTGTTTTGGTTAGCGATAGAAAGCATTTTCCAGACGAGAAGGCTGTGAGTTTGTCCAATGACATGGAATGTTCTAATGGAGTAAAAAACTTTATTTCTTTGGTATCATTTAGGCATGGTGCTGCTACCCAGTGATGAAGGGTGGAATAGACCAGCATCCACAATTCCCCCCAGATGCAGACCTCAGTATTGTGCTCTGGGAGCAGATCAGAGAAGCTTCTGGAAGGCATGGTGGGTAGCCATATGCCTTGGTGCTTCGCGAGAAGTTGTGTATTACGTATGTATGCCTTCTCCACAAAGGATGCTCTGTTCTCTGGGGTGAGCTTGGATGTGTGTCACATTCCTGTATGGCTGGCCTTTAATAATCCTTGGAAAAATCCAGATGCTACCAATGCTTATTTTTCTAGATGTCAAGCTTATTTTTCTAGATGCTAAGTGAAATCCAGACTCAATCGGCATGAACTCTGGCCAGAAGAACCAACTGCTACAAGTCACAACGTCACTCATTTTTGAAATAAGCCAAATGGCTGCCCAATAATTCTATTAAGACAAAATAATAACAACAACAACAACAAAAAACAATTAACAGTTGTATTCTCAACTCACTCAGTAGCTTCCGAAATTATACCTCCTCGGGAAAATCTGTAGCCAAACATTATTTGGGTTTCACTGTCCTGACCAAGGAGCATTGGCGTCAAAACTTAGGAACTTTGGAAATATCCTAAGCAATCTGGATTAGGTCAAATGATTTGGCTGTCTGAATTATGAGTATGTATGAGAATGCAAACAGCTTGGAGACCAAAGGCATGTAGTCACACGTGCAAGCACATGCAGATACACACGCAAGCACATAAGACACACCTACAAGCACAGACACACCTACAAGCATACACAAACACACATGCAAAGCACATCCAAGCACACAAGACACACATGCAAGCACACAGAGACACACCTGAAAGCACACACAAACACACATGTAAGCACACAAACACACATGCAAAGCACATCCAAGCACACAAGACATACACACCAGCATACACACACCCACATGCAAGCATATGCAAGCACACACAGAAACACATGCAAGCACACACAGGCACACATTTCCCCCCTCCCTTGTAAGAATCAGTTACAGCTAGAGGTGCAAAGTGCAAATGCTGAGTTCATTTTCTAAGTCACCGGTATCTGGTAGAGATGTTGGGATTTTACTAATGTTTCATGTTCACGGTATTTGATTTTTGCCTTGAGCGCATTATGCATTTACAACTCTGGTCTGAAAATGTCATTCATTGCCTTTCAACATCAAGCTCAAAGCTACTGTCACACAAGTTGATTTGTGTCTAGTGTGTCAGCCATGAAAATCGGCGTACAGCTGGCGTGGAGGCAGCTGGTACAGGGGAGAAAATGCAGCCAGTGCGTGACATCATAGTGCTCAGGTGAGAGGGCTCCAACAGAGCCTCCCTGATAGTCCTAGAACGATTTTTCTCGGGTGTTAAAGAAAACCTTTGATATCTGATCGGATCCTTTCTCCTTCAGTGACATCCTGGGACTATTAACATTCTCTTTGTTCTCTGCCATTAGTGTAGGAGGAGTGACAACAGGGAGGCTGTAGTACGGGGATGGGGAAGGCTCCTCTCTGTAGCCTGCCTGTCTAGCGTCTTTTAGGTAGTGCCTGTGTTCCGTCCTACATCTCTCGGTGCAGCCCTCGGATCTATCTGGTGGCCTGGCTCACTTCCTGCCCTCACACAGCAGCCGGTGTGTCACCAACCACCTGTGTGTGGCTTCACTGGCTGTGGCCTAGAGTGGCAAGCCTGCCAGCTGGCGGGAGTGATTCCCTGTGCACTGGAGGAGAGACTCCATGTTATAAAACATAACTGAGGCCCGGACTTGATGGTCGCACTGAAGTGAAGTGGCTCTGGCTTCCCGCTCACTCAGGGGCTCCATAGACAGCTGAGGGCAGCAGAGGCTCCGAGCCAGTGTGCTCCCCGCTCAGGGCGGCCAAGGGCTCGTTTCCACTGAAAGGGAGGTGACCGTGGGGCCGGATCAGAGCGTGGGCCTGCAGGTCTCCCTGGTGACAGTGCAGGGGCAAGCACACGGGAGGACATGGGTGCACAACCGCGCCATCGGGCCTCTGCTGGTCTCTCCTGTGCTCACACACACAGCGGCCCGTAAGAGAAGCGTACGAGCCGCACCGGCGGCATCCGGACTCACGGACAAGTAAAATGGACCTCGTGAGAGGTCGTGACGTTCTCAGATGGAGAAGGAGTGAGAGGAGAAGTGTGGCATTCTCCTAGGGCCTCATCAGAGGGAACCACTGCTGTGGGACTGAGGGACACAGGAAATCCAAGTGTGATGTTTTCTCCCTGCCGTGGGGGTCATGCAGAAAGACAGACACGCCGATGCTGCAGGCTGCGCTGTGCTTACCGGGATCCCTAGGGCTTTAAGAATGTTCATCTTGCACATGGGACAGGTGCGATGGTCTAGAAGCCAGGGGTCAACACAGGACTTGTGGAAAAGATGCCTGCAATGAGAACCACACATCTTAGAGCTGCAGCAAGCGCAGACACTCCCTAGTCCACCACAGCCCAGAGCCGTGCCCAAGGTCACGCAGCGCTCAGGGCCAGAGCCCAGACGCGAGCCTCTGTCTGGGACAACCCTGTGGCGATACAGTCCAAACTTGTCCGGATCCCAGGAGTGTCCTATATGATTCCAAGTTTCAGAAAATGCACACAACGTAGAAACAGAGATTTTTTCTCTTTCTCGATAGGAAGAATGTTTACTGGAAAGAATGCAGGTGGGGAAACTTATATAGACCTTTCCAGCTAACATGAGAGAGGTTACTTTTACATAAATCCAAGGTTTGTTTTCCCAAAGTCAGAAGACATCTGCAAAATGAAGGCTTATTTCCATTCCCATTTGGGGTGTGTCACCAAAGGGCAGAAATGTTCCTGCAAGCATTGAACAGCACTCATGGCCTTTGAGGTTGCTAGGGTGGCTGCCTGTCAAATCAGAAGCCCCAGTGAAAGGTCCGGTAACCTTTACTGTTTGGGCAGCTGATGTACTCAACGCCGATGCCATTCCCTCGAGCCAGTCCGATGAGCCTTCACGTGCGTGACAGCAGAACGCGGACAGGTAGTAGGTTGGGAGGGCCTCCTGACTGAACCTGCTCTCAACTGGGCTCTCAGGAGCCCACTCAGGCCTACCAGGACTGCTACGTGCTTTCTCTCTCCCTCACAAGATGCCAGGCCATAGGCAGGAGCCAGCAGAAGTTTCTGCCTGGGGCAAGAAGAGACAACATCTGTCTCAAGGACCAGGGCTTCCTTAGGACACTCCCTCTGAGCACTATTCTTAGAGCATTTCACTCTCTTCTCTCTCTTTCCTCTTCTCTTGTTCTAACAACTGTCTTTGTGTTAGAGGGTGGTGGGTTCAAAGGGCACCCCCCTCCCCTCCGCAATTTAGAGAATTGTGCAGGAGGGGCCACCTGTTAAATTGAACTTGTGAAGTATGTACAGGGTACAACCAGCAAAAGGAGAGAAGCAACCCGATGTGTCATTATGTTTGCGGGTTATTGTTTGGAATGCCCTGCAGACTCGCTGTTTGGAAGGTGTGCACCGCATTTATTCATTCCTTCATCCATGCATTCCCCCAACCAGTGGTACATGCCGAGAACGGTGTTCACCCTCGGGAAGTTGGCATGATAGAGTTATGGGACCTTCCCTTAGGGAGTATAACAGGACAGGCAGACACTGATACAATAATATAAATAAAGTGCGTAATGACAACAGTGCTCAGGGCAACATCAGAAGAACAGGGAGTGTTTTTGGGTGCTTCTAACTGGAAGATTTGTCCTAGTTCAGGTATGTGGGAGAAGTTCCTGAATGAAATGCCAAAGCTAAGACCTGCAGGCTACATGACTTATCCCCATGGAGGGGCGCGGAGGAGAAGGGGGGTGTTCTAGGCAGAAGGACCGGCTCCGATAAAAGCCCTGCGCTGGGCACTGGGAGAAGGCTGGTCCCAGCGCGGTGGTGAGGGAGGGGCTGACACTAGATGGGGTTCCCTCCCGCCCAGCCTCAGCCAAACAACACAAACCTCCCCACATTTAGGCTCTCCATTCAGGAAACAAGTTCCTAATGCCACTTTGCTCACCCACTGCTGTTTCTCCTGGGAAAAGAGGTTAACCATTCTGCCCCTTGGATGGTTCTGGGGAGGCGGGGTTGGCTGTGTCCTGCAGTGGGCACGATGGCAGGACCCAGTGTCCGCTGCTTTAGCCTAAATGAGTCACCCATCTCCCCAAGTCTCCTTGGCTCATCGGTAAGATGCAGATACATCCACTCAGGCTGAGACGCCTTCCCTGAGTCTCTGGCCCACAGAAGCCAGGAGTCATCTCCAAAGACCCCGAGTTCTTTCTGTCTATGTGCCAGGGCTTCTTCCAGCAGCTCCGTGATGGCCGTGGTCAGTTTTATGTGTCAACCAGGCCAGGTTTTCATAGCAGCTATTCAAGGGCACAGGGATTGTGCTTATTTTGTCGATGTGATTAAAGCTTACCATCCGTTGACTTTAAGTAAAAGAGATTATCCCAAATACTCTGGGTGGGTCTAATCCAATGAGTTGAAAATTTTGAAGAGCAACACCTTTTGGAGAAGAAGTTCTGCCTCAAGAAGCAGCGTCTCTCCAGCTCAGAGGCTCCTGCCTGTAGACCTGCCCTGCAGAGCCCAGACAGGCCACCCACCCTCTGTGACCTCACCAGCCAGGCCCTTGGAAATCCAGGGTCTGGCAGAAACAACGCTGCTTTTTAAGCTTGAGTGTGATGTTGTGATGTGACAGGATGGCATGCTGATGATTTTGTAAGGAGAGGTCTGGTATCGATTGTGCTCATAAAAAAGGGGTGCTACTTCTGCCGGACTGTATATAGTAGGAGACAGGGGTTTTCTGGAGAACCCTGACTTATGAGAATACAAACTCCGCGAGAGCAAAATCCTTGTTTTCCTAAATCACTGTCACATCCCCGGCATCAAGAAAGAACAGGTCGTGACACACAGACGATGCTCCGGGCATATTTGCTGCATACGTGAGTCTCTATCAGAGGCCCCGGTACCCCTCACTGGCTGCACAGGGTCAACCCCTGGGCTTACTCTTCCCAACTTTCTTTCACATTCATCACTTCTCCATTCTCAATCCTGCTCCCTCATTCATAATCCCATTACTTTTTTTTAACTGTATTTTTACAGTAGCATCCAAACTGGTCTCCATGCTACCCATCTTTTCCCATTCTCTTCATCCCACTCATCCTGGCCAGATTTATCTTCCTCAAATAAAGGAGTTCTGTCCCCTCCTTTCCCCATTATGTTCTGTACTAGGAGTGGGATGCAAAGTTGAGTAATTCAAGTTTAGCTTGTGGTTCCTTACCTGTGAGTTTTTATCTTATACATATGGAGTTTGCAAGTGAATGAGCACATGCATGTGTGTGTGTGTGTGTGTGTGTGTCTGAGAGAGAGAGAGAGAGAGAGAGAGAGAGAGAGAGAGAGAAAGAGAGAGAGAGAGAGAGATGATAAATAGATAGACAGACAGACAGAAATGCCCACAAAGCTTATACCATAAGTCCTGGCCCTCCTTAACTGCAAGCCACTATTAATCTCATTAATACCAGTACCACATCTTGTTTTTAGATATGTTATTACTCTTATTTCTACTCTTTAGAACAAATTTTCTAATATTGAAAGCAAGTAACTGAAAGTTAAAAAAAAAATCAAAGGAGGAACTAGGAGCAAAAAAGAAATGTGCTGAAATGATACCTAGGATGAGCATGCTGATGATTAACTAACATTCGTGTCTCGCATCAGATTTCTTGTGTTAACCATCAAATATGAAGGCCATATCCTTGTAATTGGGATTGTAAAACCTTTTTTTCTCTCCCAAATGGAAAGAAAAACAAAAGTCACTAGAATAAATAAACAAAGGACCAGGCAAAGAATCTAGAGTTGAGGGAAATGCACCCACAGCTCTGTAAACATCTCGAAGGCAAACGCAAAGCTCAATTTCCTATTTGCACGATTCTCAGCAGAACCTTGTCCGTCCCTGCATTTTCACAAAGGCTGTGTGAGAACATCCATCCAGCAGAACAAGGGGACAAGCTGCTCTACCTCGTGACTAGCCCGATGACCTAGGGCTGACCGAAACCCTTCTCCTCCTTACGCACCAATGGGAAGCAAACATTTTAGAAAGAGTTCTTCAGACACCTGACAAAAGATGATGTTGACAGCTGCATGATGGTGCGGAGAGGATGACGAATGAGAAAATGAGTTTTCGTATCTTTAGCAGCCATGAAAAGCCAGCGCAACCTGTTTCCCCGTCTATTGGCTCTTGTCCTTCTGTTGTTCTTGCCTCTGTATGTGTGACTCCTGTCCCAATAAAATGACATGTTTGTCCCTACCTGGAGGAGGAAGGGCTGTTCTAGCCTGTCCATCTCATCCCCTCTGGCAGCCTTCCAGGCCCCGCCACTGTGGTTAGGACCCCATGGCTTTCCCTTGGGCACCAATGCAAGCTACTTCACTCCCCTTGGTCACATGGTCATCAGAGAACGTGAGTCCCTCAGGGACCTACGAATCCCCTCCTCCCAGGCAACATTCACCATTTAAATAAAGCATGTCCCGTGTTTCCCTGGGTAGTCAAAATGTTCCTTCAGAGCCTCTGAGTCTTATCTGCAAGGTTGTCAATGGAGTAAGATGAGTTAATTCATAAACACAAATTTCATTAACAAACGATCCCTACGGGTTACTGAAGGCCTACTATGTTCCAACCATGTTATATACATTAAGTCACAACAGCCCTGTCAGGTAGACATTATTATTCCCAATTTATGGAGGAGGAAGCTGAAGCCCATTAAAATAAATTAAGTTACCCTAAGAGCTAATAAGGCGTAGAGTTAGGGCTCAAACCCAGTCCAAGCCCAGTTTCATAGTCATTATATGGGTGAGAAACTTGGTTGGGTGGAAAGCTAGATGATTTTAGAACTAAGAATAGGAAACTAAGTAGGAAAAGATGGGTCCAAATCAGCATTCTGTAATAATCTGGATGAAATGAGCAGAAAGAGGAAAATAATTGTGGACCTGAGCCAGATTTCCCCCATTCCTTTTGATGATGAGTTTCTTGTCGTGAAGTTATTTCCTTCCACACTGTCTCACATTTCTGTCTCCTATAGAGAAAACCCTTGCAGTAGGGACCATGCAGTGTCTAGGGGCTTGGAATAGATCAGTCCCATGGAGCAGACATAACCCCTCCCTGCCATAAACACCATCCAACAGGCCCCCTGCCACACTGTGGGGGCCATTCTGCTATTGGGCTTGGTCTGGTATATTTGGACCAATGATAAGAAACACCATTTCCCTGATGCCCTCTATTTGGGTTATGTAAACAACGTTTAAAAGAAAAAAAAGAAAAGGAAAGGGAAAAGAGAACAGTCACACAGGACCAGTAGTGACCACATTCTGGCTGTTGTTATAAATATAATTACTTTGTTTAGGCAAGCTAGCATGCTATGCTAGCAGTTTTACCTGATGGAGAATAACAAACAAACAAACAAAAAAAGCATGCAACAAAGTAAATTACTTCTCATTAGCGCAAACCCTGCCCTCTGTGAGGAAGGCGGGTCTGTTCTCAGACCCACAGTAACAAGTCTGAAATCATTGTGGGGAAAGAGAAATCCTTCACGCCGGACTGGATTGGATTTGGTGTCCTCGGGGTTCTGAGACATCGGGGTTAGAGGGAGATGGGGATTTCTGAGGCAGAAGGCTGTTAGCCAAAACCACATTCCCAGAGAGCTGAGAGTACATACAGCCAACACCCTCACAGAGTAGGGGAGGGTGGGCTTTGGTGTCAAACCCATAACCAGGGGTACAAGGGAAAGAGGACTGGCTCAGGAGTCAGAGAGCCAAGCTCTGCTTTGAGTCCTGTCCACAGCCACTCTGAATTAAGGATTTTTTTTCTTCTTAATTAAAGTAAAGGGGTATTAATGGCACCTGCCCCATCTATTCTATATTATAGGGTGTTGTGAGCTACCAATTAGATATGACATGTAAAGGAGCTTTGTGGGCAGTTGAGGGCTTTCAAAATTAATGTGTAATAATTAACAGCCCCTTCCCCTGTTCTACCTCTCTGTCTCTGTCAAAAACAATAAAATAAATCTTAAAAAAAGAAAAATAAACAGCCACTCAGTTCACCACATGCCCATAGGATTGAGTTTAAACAGCATTAAAGGAAAAACAAAAACAAAAACAAAAAACCCTAGAAAACCAAGAAATCGCATCGGATCCTCTTGTCACTAAACTCAAGTTTCTTTTTTAGCTACCGTGGAAGAAGCCAACCCTTGGGGAATGCATGTTGCAAGCCCTTCTTATGTGGTGAGTCTCACTCTCCGGCTTCTGCTAGAGGGAGGCTCTGTGCTGAAAACTTGACCCTGGTCTAATTATATCGTTTGGCTGGGACCGCAAAGCTGGCTGGCATGTGTCCCGTCTGTCTAGTTGATTAATATAACTGGGGATCAGGACATTTGAAGATGGAATGCCATATTTAACAAGGTTATTACAGTTCAAGACTTCTTTCCTAAGGCAGTATGCGCTCTGCTGAAAATACGGCAGAAACAAACACAAAAGACTTTTTTTTTTAAACCAGTAATGCTATTTCCCTTCATGTTTCCTTCCTTTTATTCCTCAGATTAAGTGATACACCGAATTTTTGGCCATGTACACATACAAACCCAGAGTAATCAAAGAATATTATTAGAAAACACCATCAGCACACTTTGAACTGAAATCTTATGCAATTTTGAATAACATATAGAATGAACTATTTTTTTAAAGTCCACAGTATAGCTTCTTTGGGTTTTAACATTTTTTTTCCCTATTATTTTAAATGAAGGGAAAGAAGTGTGTAAGTCTTAAGTAAGCTCAATGGTTTCTTAAGTGTGTATACAAGGGCTGTCTGGAAAAAAATCCAGCCGTAAATGCCTCTATTTTCAATATTACATGGCTAGATACTCTCCAGACAGTCCTCATATATATATGGACATACTACCTAGATGAAGATGTACAGTTTCCATCACCCCAGAGAATTTTCTCCTGCTTCTGACCAGTCAATACTCATTTCCTGCCATGTATTGACCATTACGACTTCCATCACCATAGATGAGCTCTGCTCGCCACTGAATTTCACATAAATGGAATCACAAAGTATGTACTCTTTTTTGGTCTGGCTTCTTATGCTTCACATAACGTTTTCAGGTTCATATGTGCTTTGATGCTTATTAAGAGCTGTTTCTTTTAATTGCTCAGTAATAGTCCATTGTATATATGTATGCCAAATGGTTTATCAATATTTCTGCTGTTAGACATTTGGGTTGTTTTTATCTTCTGGCTCTTATGAATAAGCATGTTATGACCATTTTTGCATAAGTCTTTCTGTAGACATATGCATTCATTTCTCTTAATTTCTCAGGTAAATGTCTAAGAGTGCAATTGCTAAGTTAGAGGTTAGTGTGTATATTTAACTTCAGTAGAAACTGTCAAAACAGATTTCCAAAGCAGTTGTGCCATTTTAAACTCCCACCATATTGTATAACTTTTAATTTGTCAAGCACATGTAGAACTATGTTGCCGAAAGAGTAAGTTTTTAAAATAATGGTTTTTGTAAACAATGACAAGTTAGTGGGATGCCTTACACCCACATACATTTCAGATAAATTTGAAAAATGTAGTTAATTGTTTCATTATTTTATCTCTTCCTCTTTATTGAATAAAGAGGAAGAGCTAAAACTCACCAAAGATAAAAATTCATAAATGTTAAAAATAGTATCACATTTTATCAATTCTATGCCATTCCATTCCCCCCTCCACACACATTTTAGCATTTCTAAAATTAGACCAACAGTAATATCTCAAGCAAATCAAAGACATGGGAGTTTAAATTAAGTGCTACCTTCATATTAGTTTTCAGATGAGAAAGGTGTTTAAAATGGTCTTTATCTCACTTCCTGCTAGTAGGGTATAAATTATCATCACTACTCAGGAAAGCAGTTGGATAAAACTTATCAAGATATTTTAAAGTTACTTTTGACCCAGTAACTTCACTTTTAGGAATGTATGCCAAGGAATAGATATAGAAAAAAAATGATTAAGTTTATAATTTCATAATGATGAAAACTGGAAGCAATTTAAATGCCGAACAATAGGATGGCAGTTAAATAAACTCTAATAGTGGACTGTTACGCAGCCACTAAAGTATTTTAAAATACTTTCTAAAGTTACAGGAAAATGTTTACTTTTTAATATAAAATGAGAAAGTAGAACAAAAATTGTGTTAATGGCCCGACTCTACAAATATTTCACAATATATATGGTATATATTCTATAATATACTACGTGTAACAATATACTCGCATATGGTATTTATATACATGCATTGTAAAATTTAAACAGGAGGGCCGTCCTGAAAGTATCCAGCCATGTAACTGGTTCTCATTATACAATTGCTGGATTTTTTTCCAGACAGCCCTTGTATACCAATAATGCTTACTTCTGGGTGGTAAGGTTATTTTTGTTGACTTCTTCATACTTTTCTCTTTCTTTCAAAATGTCATAATTAGCCATGGAACCTTGAAAGATTTCTTAATAGTCACATTTATATTCAAATAACTGTAAATAGAATGACCAATAATCTAACTCCCATAACATGGGCATGAAAAAGTAAGTCAAATCTTATGAAAATCAGCCAACATTTATAATCTTTTCAAAAAAAGGAACTTGGAGGAAATCTTTTCATCCTCAGGCGTATTTTGTAGGCATGTGGGGGAAAGTGAGGGCAGACCATTTCGGCCTGGCTAGAAAGTGCTTCTTTGGTTTCCACTTCAAGAGTTCTAGGACTCATAGTCAGAATCCCGATCACACTATAGCATTTTGTAAACTGTTTCTGTTCATAAAGAGGTTGGAATTCTATGTCTGCACAGACATTTCAGTTCATCTGACTCACCTTAAAATCAGACTGGTCCCTGGGGTTAAAAATCATAAGGGGCTAGTGTAAGGTGACCAGACGTCCCGCTTTTGGCGGGACAGTCCCGATTTTTAACCATTTGTCCCGTGTCCCGCGGCGTTTTAAAAAAGTCCCGATGTTTGGAAAGAATGCACGACAAGCTAGGGAACGGCGGGAGATAGACCCAATTTTTAATCAAGAACCCCCTCCCCCCCGGTCAATGGTGTCCCGCTTTACCAATGTTAAAATCGGGTCACCTTAGGCTAGTGTCTATTTTCAGTGCTTTCAGTAAAACTTGATTGTGATGATTTGAGTTCTCTTACATTAAAATGATGTCTGTTTTTCCATCAGGTGATAATTCTTCTTTATGTCATGTTAATTCTGATCATGTCGTGTCTGGCAAGGAGCGTGAATGAGAGCCCCCTCCCCCCAGCATCTCCCCTCCCCGGCAAAGGGAAGTTCACAGATGAATATCAGGTCCAACCCTGTGTGATGTTGTCTTGGGTTGTCATTAAAGGCTCCAAGACAGCGCCCCCACGTCTGAATTTCAGGAGAGGCAGGGAAGGCTATGGTCTGCCTAGGCAGGTTTGGTTGGAAGCATCTCGTGAGAGCAAGGAAGTTTCTGGGACACACTGAGCAGTCTTCCAAGGAGGCCTATTGGACACCAGCCACTGATAATAAGGCACTTCGGGCGAACTACCGTGCTCTCACCTACATTAGCTCTGTACATGTCATTAATGTGATTTTGACAAGGCTGGGTCTTGGCAGAGAGTTGCTCTGGAAATCTTATGACACCTGCTTGTTCAGAGAGCTTTACAAATGGATCACTCTGCTGTTTGCATATATTTTACATCAGATGTCTCCCAGAGCTATTTTCTGGTAGAAGAAAATGTCACCTATCTTTGGGGACAGGAGTTAATGGATTCTAGGATTTGAGGAGTCCATTAATAATTAGGTTAAAATGTTGTTAGTCACATCAACTGAGAAAGAAAAGTAGCACCTGTCTGATGGGTTAGATCAGGGGTGTCAAACTCAATTAAAACACGGGCCATTTGGTGCAACAGGCAAGATTCACGCGGGCCACATCACATTTACAAATGTCGCCGGAACTGAGTTAGTGCATTTATATACACCCACAGGCCCCCAGGAAAGGCACTGGGCCACGTGTATACTCATCTTCAGTAGTTATAGGATTAACGAGGGAATTGTGTGTACGGTATTGCCTCGATCTCCCCTAAGCTTTATTTTCTTCATAACAATTTTTTCTATTTTCATTTTATTTCAGAGCATCGTGGGCCACAAAACACTACCTTGGGGGCCGCATGCAGCCCACGGGCCGCCAGTTTGACACCCCTGGGTTAGATGGACGGGGATGACTTTTGAGTGTCTTGTCAGTTGTAGGCACATGGTACATAACAGACCTTCGAAGAATCCACTGAAATTCACAGATCAAATTTGGGCTTTGATTCAAAAAAATTCCTTTTCCAAATGTCCAGGCCTATCACTGACTCAGATATTGAAATGTCATTAGATACTCCTTTGCCATTTAGGGTATCTAGGACCCCAATGTGCACCTATAAGCTTCGTTTGTCCTTTCACTGTTAACTTGTACTGCACTTTAACAGTAACACTTATTCTGTTTTTGACTTTTAGTCTAGCATATTCCTGTTTAAATCTCCATGTCATTTCTTTCAACACGAATGCTAGTAGTCATGTTCTGATCTTTGTAAAAATGTAGACTTAAGTTTAAAAGAAAAAAAAAAGAAAGAAACAGTATGACGTATCCTATGTCCTGAATTACTATAGAGAGGTCTTAAACTGATGCAACTGAAATACAACCTCACTCCTAAAACAGAGAGAAGGGAAAGAGGCAGGGTAGCATAGCATTTACACATAGAACCAAACAACTGTCATCCCAAAACGGAATTATGCCTAAGTGACCCAGCTATTAGTCTTGTTAGAAGAACACTTGCATAACTCAGAAGGAAGTCTTCAAAAGAGAAGCCAAAGTTGGTCCTCAATTGTTTTGAATGAGAAAGAAAATCTGTTCCACTGCTTGAAATGTTTCTTCCATTATAGTTTTTGAGCAATGGTGTGCTAGCTGCTGGATTGTTTTTTCTATTATTTAGAATCTGAATGGAAAGATAAGAGCATGTTTTAAAAACAAATACAGATGTATCTACCAGTCAGCGACCAATACAGTCAGCCATTTTCAATTATTCCAGATGCCGACTCATACTGGGTTTCCCTCCTGAATCTCTCCTGATGAGGTCCCCAGCGTCCCCACTCCCACTCAGGCCCCCAGCACATTCTACTTCAACTCTGCAATAGTTTTGAAGAAAGAGTGAAGGCAGGGGAGGTATAAAATGGAGTCACTCTAACCAAGACGCGAACCTTATTAATGTTACGAAGCTTGTGGCATGAGGAAAGACTCTATTCCAGCTCTAACAAGCCTGGGAACTTAGACTTTTTTGAACTTTCCAGTCCTGCGTCAAAGGCTGGATATACATCTGGACCTCCAGATAACGTAACACTCTAATTACTCCCTGAAGGACTCATGTATCCAGGCCACCTGATTGCCCTGATGGTCTCATGTATACATGTGCCTGACATCCATTATCCAGACCACTAAACGTGACCAGACGTGCTGGCACCCAGACCATGTGGCATCCATCATCCCGAGTGCCTGACATGTCATTGATAAGCATCCTGGACCAATCCTCTGGGGCAGAGGATGCAGGAACCAATAATGCTCAGGAATGCACTGTTTAACCAGAAGAACTTTTAACTTTTCTTTCTTCTTTGGAACACGACTTGGGTTTCTGCCTGAAGCAGTGTTTCCTGAATAGCTATTTCTTTTGATCTCAAACAAATGCTTGTTGCCTCCCACATTGGCCTTTCATTTTTTAGGTAACAGTTTCTGAACTGGTCTCCCTGATTTCGGCCAGATCGCTTCAAGCCACGTGCCACATGCTGCCAGCGTGCTCTGCACGCCGCACAAGCTGAAGCCCTCGGCAGGGCCCCCGGCACCTGGTGACCATCCAGCCTCTTCTGCTGGGCATTGCAGGTCCTTAGTGATCTGGGCCGGTCTGCTGCCCACCATTATCTTGATGCACACATTATACGCTAACAACTCCAGGTCACCACGAATTATCTTGTTAGCTCTGACCGACTGGAAAACTCTTCTAGGACAACTTTAAGGAAAACAATTAGGCAATTTGAATTCCTAACCTTAGAACAAAGGAAATAATCCAAAATGTAAACTAAGGTCTATACGCATAGCATTTTACCACAGCCTTATTTGTAACAGCAAAGCTGGTACGTGTGTGTGTGCATGTGGGGTGGGGGCAACTTAAATGTTCAAAAATAATCAAATAAATTATGGCACATGGGATAGTATATATGAATTAAAAATGAAGAAGACAAAGTTTTAAAGACATAGAAAATTTTTATTCTAGAAAGGACTTAAGGTGATGTAGGAGATGCAGATACTCAAAAAGGTGCCATAAAAGCAAAAGAAAAAGAAAACTAAAAATGGAAACAAAAAACAGAGTGAGGGATGAGGCTGCAAAAATACCTTTGGCTACGAGTGGTTCACACATTTGGCTTTTAGCTTTCTCTCAGCAATCACAGAAAAAAAATCTTGATAGTATCACCATTCAGTATCCACAATATCAAAATACACCCTTGTTTGGGAGAAATGCAGTTATTTCATACATAAACTGTTCTGGCGCGTCCTCATGGCGAAGAAGACCAAATACTAACAAGAGATACATGGCAGGTTTCCTAAGGTGGCTTCTTACAATGATCCCAGATAAAATGATGGCAACAGCACTAGCCAACTCAATGCTCTTAAAAGAAGGTCGTAGGTAATCAAGTGAGATTTTAATTTCTGTGATTCTACCTTGTTACAGAAGTACAATTGAGAGAAATAAATATGTCAATGAATCTTCTCCCCAAATAATTCTTTTTGTCATACTTCTGATACATTTAATGAATTTCAAGCTGTACTTGCTGAAAAAGTGCCTGGAGTCAGCTAATTTAGCTGGATAATGAAAAATAAACTTGTTAGAATAAATAATTAAGGGGCAGGAGAAGAAGCAGAGAGCTTTGTGGGAAAGCTACTTTAGAAAGCCAGGGAAAAAATGATGGTGGTAACAATGTAGCGATGGTAATAGGGACAGAAATAGTTCTAATAATGACAAGAATAACATCATATTGCTATTGTAATAATAGTAAAACAATATAAACATGTAGAATTCCCATGATTTGTCATGTTTTGCATTGAGTGCAACCCCCTCCCCCAATTTTTAGTTAGCCAATTTAAATGGGATCCGTGAAGCAAAATCTAAGTTCCTTCATTGACATTTTCTTCTGTTAATAAAGTCAAGCCTGAATTAAAAACAAAACATACAAAGCTGGTACTTTTTCCCAGATTCTAGAAGTTTTGGGAGGGGACAGTCACATTTTCTTCTTGTTAGTAACAAGATCAAGGAAAATGAAATCTGCCTTTGGCTTCCTATTCATTTCTGATCATATTCTGGCTACTGATCCCTTCATGATCATTCATGAACCATTTTAAAGAGTTTATTAATTTAATGAAAATAGCACTAAAAACATCCGGAATTGATGATGAGTCTCACAGATCTGTTGTTAAAGGAAAGTTGTGCTTGGAGCTGGTAGGTCTGTAGGTGTATGACTTAACCATGACTAAAAATGAGGAAGGGAACTCAGTTACTAGTTTATCGTATCTTGTACAGGAGACTCCAAAAAAGACAAGCGAGAGAGTGATTTTGAAAATACGGTGGTACAAGGGCATCCCTGGGTGATATGAATGATGTTCTGCACTGCAGCAACAGAGTGCAGATAAACAGTGTTAGGAGGCCACAGAAAAGAGGATGAGAGAAGAAAGACAATAAACTGGAACATTTTTACTCCAAGGAGATGCAAAGAATCCTGTGGATGAGTCAGCCTGGAAATAATGGGAAAGGGAGTCTGTGAAGTTCAGAGGAGCAGAGGCTTAATAATACCCCAGAGGAAACTATCTAGCAAAAAGCAAATGCCAGCACCTTGGTTTGATAACATCCATTAGTGTGAACCGTCTGGCAGAAACCAGCAACAAGCATAAAAATATCTTGATTTCAAAGTCAGCATGGAAAAAAAAAAGTATGAGCTCTTCAAAGAGTAGGTATGTGTCGCGAGTCTAAGATCAAACAGTAATTACCTATATAGCCTGTGTTTGGAAATGCTCAACGCTTTTTGCTATTTACAGCAAGGCCCACAGAAGGAAACGAAAGCAGATGGACAGTAATGAGCTTGAAGCAAAAGGAACTGAGAAATGAGCTGAGACCTCAATAATGATGTCAATAGGAAGAGCTTGAGGCCAAACTGAACCATATAAATAACATGAAAGTTCCTAAAGTGCTGCCTTTTTGTGGTAAATACTAAAATGCAATTTTTAATTTATACCCAATCTATAATTTATCACCCATGCAATTTATACCCAATTCTTGGTTAATATTTTCAAAACATATGTTGTACTTTGAAAGGAGATCTGGAAGATTATTATATCATGAAAATCTAAATACTGCTAAAGCAAAGGAATTTGTCATAATTAAAAATTGAAATCAGCCCAGTGTTCCACAACAGGGGCATGGTCAATGAAAACTGCAGGACATCTATGGCTTTGATATCACGCAGCCTCTAGCAACTGCATATAGTAACACAGACTCATGATACAGTTTTCAGTGAACGAACTGTTTTACATCGTATAAATTATGGGACAAAAGTAATGCTGTATATACTTTTAAAACAGATTTTCTTAGTTACAATTTCAAAGTTCTTTGGCTGCTCAGGAAAAAGTTGCTATTTAATTTTAATTTGCTTTGCTTTTTAATTTGCATATATATATATATATATATATATATATATATATATATATATTTTAGTAGTAGCCTCACAGGGCTTTAAACAATCTCCAAGTAGTCAAATAAAGGAAAGCACTCTCCTTGCTTATAACCATCAGGTTTTATAAGACCCTTAATAAAATCTGCACTGATGAAAGATCCATTGAGAAGCTCTCTTGTGTTCTCACACTGCCATTCTTTATCACTGCTTCTAGAAGTCACCAAGTAAACACCAAGTATAACGTCTAGAGGGTAATTAATCTATGGTACCCTCATACGAAGGAACCTACCAGGTCTTCATGTGGCAGGCTTAAGATTTTCTCTAAGAGCTAATCAAACATCTATAAACCAAGGAAAGTAAAACCCACTTGAAGACCTTGGCTGGGGCCATGGCAGCACATTTTCCTCAGGCCAGGTTTCCTAATGATCAATTTGCCTAAAAGCATTTCAAGTACAATCGACTTCCCTTGGGAGTTTCTGCATTTATTGGAGTATCCAGTCTTATTTTGTATTGTCACTTCTTTGTCATTCTGGGGTATTAAACTGATTCCCCTAAAGGCAAATTTTACTTTTTTTGTATGTTTAATAAATAGTTCTCAAAGATGTACTGTTTTACAAATGAATGGATCGTTTTCTATCTGTATGTGTTCCATCTTTGTGTATTTCTTCTAATTGTGTACCTTAAATATTAAGAATTTTTAAAGCCAATCTTTCTAAATGAAGACCGTTTCTTCAAGGCAGAATTTAATTTTTATTTTTAGGATGCTTTGCACAGGTGCAGAAACACTTAAAAATAAAAAAAGTTTGTAATTGTAGGAGGACAGCCTTTAAGCATCTTTAAGATAATGTCAAAGTATCTTTAAATATGTCAAATAATTGACATATTTAAATTTGTGTAATGTTAAGTGTATAAAAAGAATTTAGACATCTTAATGATAAATTTTAATTAGGAAGTAGGATGGGGGTTATCTGAAAATCATCTGGGAAGTTTTCTGACGACTCGCTGGCACTGTCTCCTAGATTCTATAAGTTTGGGGGGGACTGTCACATTCTGTTCCTATCAATAAAAACAAAACAATAGAAAAACAAGGGAAATAAAATCTGCCGTTGGCTTCCTATTCATTCTTGACCATACTCTGGTTGCTGATCCCTTCACGATCATCCATAAAATATTGTAAAGAGTTCATTAATTAAAATAGCACTTGTAAGAATAACTGATTCTGAATATCACAGCTCTGTCATTAAAGAAAACTCCTCCTGGGAGCCATATTATCCAACTGCATCACAAGATTCTATCTCGTTCATAGCAACGCTTCCTTTGGTGCAGAGGACTGGAAAACGATTTCTAATTTCACCAGACACAATGTTTTCAAGGAGAAAGGTGACACAAAAAGAATCATACGGCTACAGGGATATGTGTGGGGAGACAGACAGGCGGAGTAGGTCTGAGCCAGAGGCCAGCAGGCTACTGGTCACACGAGCCCCAGTCAAAAGCAGCGGCCTAGAGACTCACCGGCAGGGTAAGATCCGGACAACATCGCTGGGCTTGTACCCTTCAATACACACTGCACAGTTGTCAAAATCGGACTCTGTTTCCTGCAACCGAGAAAGCACATGTGAACCTATAGCTTCAGCTCTTGTGTAACACACCCAACGAACATATTCAAGGAGAGTGAGCCTGGAGCAAGGCTCTAGCAATCTTGAGGCCAACTTTCTTAAGGATTGACTATATATATATTGTCTTAGTTTCCATTCCTTCCAACTCCCACTTTTTGTTCCTGGGTTCCACACTGCAAGTGTTTTAGCAAGAAAACAATTTTTTTTTAATGTGCCATTACTAGCAATGCTATTTATTATAATTAGAGTTGCTATATCAAAAATTTGAGGATGAGAAATACTACTTAGGGAGAATTGTCTGAACAATATTGAATTTATCCATTCCTTGGTAATCTAAGGTATACAACTCTAAAGTGGTGGTTCTAACACTTTTTTTCAAGTATATAAATCTCCTTTAAGACCTCAGACAATATTAATTATATAATAATCCTGTTCTTTCATTATTCTCTGTTTGAGGGGGAAAAACAATGAAAAACATAGTTTAAGTAGAGCAGTGATTTTAAAGAGAATTTTATCTCACGAAGCTCAACAGCATTTTTATATAGTTGAAAAACAGCAGCATATAATTAATAAGACAGATCAGTTATTCAGACTAGAGACAACAGCTGGTATATAGTAGAGTCTTGAATCCCTGACAATGCTCCATCGATGGCTGCAATCCACTGTTCTAAAATTTCTCCTGGGCAGAAGACAGGCCTTTAGCGGCCTGTGGGTGTGAACTGCACGCTGGATTGTCCTTCTTCAAGATGCGTTTCTGCTTTTGGTTTTATGCTGTCATTCTACAAGGAGGGAGGCCGTGGCTATGACTTTGGGATTCTAGATTCTAGAGGCACTAATATGCTTCCTGCATTTACTGTAGACTGAGGTGGAGGTTATCATTCAGCACAGAATTCTGTCTTTCTTGGAAGAAGGGATACAAGAGAAAAGTCTCAAGTCATTAATATCAGAAACAGCCATTTTCCTTTTATCTTGTGGGACATTGGAATAAGGGCATTAGGTATTGTTTGAAAATTGAACATTGTTTCCTTCTTGGCGTTGGCTGCTAGAATGCCCAGCATAAATTAGAGAGCCATTTCTGTTACACATTTCAGATAATGCATTTGTGGACTAATTTCACCCTGGCTTCATCTGTTTTTCCTACACTTACTTTTTAAATGTATCATATGTTTGCCCCAACTCCCTTGCTGGCTACTTTAAATAAATTATATTTAATAAAGACAGGCATAATGCTTATTTAAGAACTATTAGCATGTATTCCCCCTTTCCCATCCTTCGCTCCTAACTGGGCAGCCAGCAAAGCCAGCAAAGCCAGCAAAGCCAGGAGCTCCTGCAAACAGCTCGCTCCTCACTGAAAAGAAAAGAGGCTGTTACCTTGTCTCCCTTCTTGATGGTTCTGACCTGGAGCTTACTGATCGCTTTCTTTGCTGCGTCTCCCAGTCGGCGCTGAAAAACCAAAAGGTGCTTGTTAGTCATAAAGACTTTAAATTCTTGGCTCTGTTTCTGATGCCGTTTAATAAACCAGGGCAGCTATCTCTGAAATCATGCACAAGCGGCATGAATATTAATGATGATGGCTGGAAGACATGGGGTGGTGGTGATTGTGCCCAGAAAGGGGCTCTGGAGAGAGAGCTTTGTTCTGGAGAGGTCTTCATTAATGTTAAGCAAGTGGCATATGACATGGAAGGAAAGATGCTGCTCTCCGGTGACTTTAGTGCAGGTCTCATCTATATAGAATGGCAAAATAAATACACAAACACACAGACAAACAAATAGAATTTACTAGTTTGCCCTGTCATCACTTACTTTGGGAAATGGAGAAAGCCAACCTTGAACAATTGGAATCAACTTCTCTTCTTCACAATCAGGGTTTATAGCTTGTGTGTTCCTTTCAATTTGGAATTTTAAGGCACTTCCTTTGCTATGTAAAGCCAATCTAGTTTTATATTTGCTCTGTACTATCTTATTTTTACACGCCAATTTTGCCTCCTTTGTGTATGTTTAAATGTGTGTGTCAATATAGGAAAGTGCATAAAATATACCTGTTCTGTTTGACAAATAATTATAAAGCAAACTCTGGGTCATTACCATGACCCACATCAAAATATAATATATTATCCACTATTTAAAAAAATAAAGTTCTTGTTCTAATGAGTGCTGTACTAATGTAGTGATAAGGCAACGAGGACGAGGAAGAGACGAGGGTGGGGAAAGAATTAAGTTTTAATCTGTCAAGGAAAAAAATGGTTTCCTTCTGTGCTTGTGAGTTTTCTATATGTTATGTTACCAGGCTTGTGCACTATTTGTCTACTACAGACGTGTATTTGCAGCAGTAAAACATATTTGAAGTACTAAGATAAATGGGACAAACATTTAAATAGAATTAGCATTTGCTTTCACTAATTTGGTTTCTTTTGGAAATAATGTTCATGCTTGTTTGTTTTGCTTAGGATAGTGACCATATGTTAGTGAACAGTTACATACCCTGTGAAAGCATTCTGTGCCGTATCCCCTTTATCTTTGCAACAATCCTGTGACAGAAACACCATTCATAGAATAAACGGAGACTTATAGAGCTTAAATGGAGTGCTTTAATATCATGGAGTTAGGAAAAAGTCAGTCAGATTCTGAATAAAATTGAATTTGATTTTAAAGCCAAAACTGAAATACCAGCTTAAGTCAGCCAACCAACCAATGTCTGTCCAGCATATAGCCAACCAACCAACCAGCCAACCAGCCCAATTTGGTTAACCAGACAATTAACCAATATCTAGCCAGCTAACAAGCCACCCAGCCAACCAACCTACCAGCTAGCCCAGCAACCAACACCTGGCCAGACAGCTAAGCAGTCAACCAGCCATTCAGAGACCAGTTCACAAACCCACTGGCCCACCAATCAAACTCTCGTAAGTACATATCATGAGGCCCTTCCCTTGACACACAGCAGTTACCATAAATAAGTAGAAAAGGAGATGTGCTCCTTGTTAATTTGCTTTTCTCCTTGATATTTCATATTTAGTTGTTAAAATAATTACTGGCATTTTTATAACAGAAGAGTAAGCATTGGCTGCTTCCCCAAAGGAGACCTACATGCACTTCAGATTTATGCAAAAGTCCTTGAGTAGCTAATCAAATAAAGGGAGCAGGAAAAATAGGAAGAGTCTATGATGATGAATACCAAGGGGAACACAGTGACAAGAAAACTAACCAGGATGTAGCTCTCTTTCTTCTTCCTCTGTTACCGACTATCTTTTGGGCTACACTCAAGCCAGTTTTCTGTGGGGAGCCCTTTCTAGATGTCTTCAAGGAGAGAAACTCCCTCTAGTCTAAACCCTCACTGCATCTTGTCCCTCTGCTTCATAGCACTGTTTACAACATTGGCAATGTGCTGTTTTGCAGATCACTCTCGGTTACTTTTCTCTCGTGTAAGCTCCCTGAGGACGAGGCCATGTGTGCGCTCACTTCCCTTTCATGTGAATAAAGCTGCTTCTGTCATTGACACTGGGTCACTCAGCACATATTCCGGATCACTTATTTTAATTTACTTTCTAGCAGAAACTCTATAAATGGCTGATGAGTGAATAAAACCTCAAATCAATAGATTTTTTTGAAAGCATGGAAAACAACCTGAGAAATTTAGCCAGTTAATGGGAAACTATATGGACAAACTGTAAGTAATACATGAGTGTAGGTAAGCACAGCTGACATTGGCAAAATCAGCCTGTTTTTCACTGAAGAAGCTGGCAGCAAGAACTGGGAGGATGGAGAAGCGGCTACCTGTTACGGGGAGTGAATGCAATAAACCTGCAGAATATGATATTCAGAATAAGACACTTGGAACTAAGATAAACAAGTGTCGATTGTTCTAATCTTAAGTTATGAGCTCAAGTATTTCTGCAGTTGTGTTTAATTGGTATTTATAATCAGTCACTGATATTGTTTATTTTCAAACGCTAAGCAGAAAGTACAATTAGGCAGCAAGAATGATTTTCAAACAATAGTCATAGATTACACTCAAAGAGAGACCAGCATTTTTTAAAAAAAGGAGGTAAACCAGAAATAATGTTTTCAAAATTTAATTTCATTTAGAACAATTCTTTAACAAATGAAATATGCTTTTTAAATGGGAGCATGTAAGATAAATTCAAAGATGAATTTTTATCTTGTCTATGTGTTTAATTTTACTTTTGGCTACTTCTGGATAAAAATCAGGTGTTTTTTCAAAAAATCCCTTTCTTCTAAAAAAAAAACAAAACACACCCACTTTTTTTTTTAAACCCATGCTTTTTAAAGGAAAATGCAAGCTGCCATTATTTAAAAAAATAGTGTGTCTATTGAGGACATGTATTGTAAAGTAATCTGACATTAAGGTATCAGGAATTACGGCTAAAGCAGAGTTAATGGTGAGGGAATTAGGAAGAGGAATTCCATTAATGGCATTCTGGTGACTGAGGGCAGAGAGGTTAAAGGAATTCAGTGGAGGATAAAGCCATTTGGGAGATGGCTTCTCACATAAGCTGAACGAACAGATGGAGAAATTAGATCATTCACATATACCGGTACTTCTGCTGAGGAGGAAATGATAGCATTTTGTGAGTGGCTGAAAAAGGATAAGAGAGTCTGACTTGTCCAGGGTGGAAGAGATGTTCTAGCTACCTGGAGAATACAGGAAAATCAGCTTCTGAGAGATATATGATACATGTCAGGGGACCACGTGCTGCTAGATTTTTCAGTAGAAGTCTAGGTTAACAAAATAAGGAGAGACACATCAAAAAGTTATAAAAGATGCTTTTTGCATGTAGTCAAATTCTGTCAGTATATGCACATCTCCATGTCTTTTTAAGTGACATGAAAATGACACACAGAAATATTGACTTCTGAATTAAAAATAAACAACTCTCACTTCCCACACTGTCCAACTAGTATTGTTGGATTTACAAAATGCAAACTAAAGACATAACGAATAAAAACATAAACACACTTAATGAAGAGGTCCAGGGAAGGCAGTTGTTATTTGTAGTTGGTCTCTTCTGTCTTTGGGTTTTGTTTTGTTTTAACTGCACCCAGTAAAACAAAGGAGAGGGAAAGCGACAGGTCCTGACCAAACAGAGCCTGGTACGGAGCCTGAATGGAGAATCTTGGGATTAGAACTAGAAGTCTGTTACCAAACACATCCTTTCCTTTGTGCTTTTCAGAAATGCAGAGAATGTAAGGCTGATGGAAACTTAGGGACCACCTCGGACAGATTTAGGGACCACCTCAGGTAGATTTAGGGATCACCTTGGGTCGATTTAGGGAACACCTCGAGTATAAATAGGGACCACCTCGCATATGTAGAGGCCTTTTGTTTCAGGTGGGGATTCCTCTCCCTTCTCCAGGGGGCTCCTATAGATCTTCTCTAACCCAGCCAGATCCAAATCATACTTTTCACTAAAGATTATCAGGAGTTGGGCCATTTTAGTCACTAGACTTATCCATCAGTTCGATCTGAACAAGTATAAGAAAGTATTGACCAAGGATATTGGTTCGTTGGCAATACTAAAGATAAACTTCTTTGTGGGAAAAAAATACAGAACCATTTATTAAAAAGACAAAGTCCTACATAAATGCCAACAAGGAGGGTAGACAATGAGACTCCATTCCAACCCAAGACACATAAATTAGTGACCTTCTGAATATTTCAGAAACTGAGAAACATAAGACACTTTCTACTTGTCCCCTTCTGCTTTAAACAGAAATGTAGTGAAGGTGATAAAAACAAACAAAAATAACCCAGAAAACCAAAAACTTGGAACATAAAGCTGCTGAAATACAGCATCAAAATCGAGCTTAGGTTCCATCTCATTGGACTGGATGATTCTGTCTCATATTTGTCCCTTTTCTCTGACAGCTGTGTTTTATAATCATGATTATCACCATCACCACCATCACGTGGAAAAATAACCAAGTATTCTTATGTTCTGGGTGAAGGGAAGACACTGTAGACGTAAACAGTCGTCTGGAACCTCATGTGGCCGTGGGTGACCCAGACACTTCCCTTGCTCATGCTAATGCATAATAATAATCCTTTCAGTGCTGGATAATGCAAGAGAAATCACTGCAGTCAGTTCAGTTCATTTCTATGCTGTAGGTCGCCACTCCAAAAATCTAGAAAAATGGGTTATGGGAATTAGACTGTGTGTGTCCCGCCAGCCATGGTGACCTCATAGATCGACGACTTAAAGCTGTGTGTGCACACATGATGTGAGGTCAAAACATCAGGGTTATTGTTTATGGGAAGTGTTACAGAATAGAAGGCAATGGCTTGGAAGTTAGAAGATTCAGCTTTTAGTCCTACTTCTGTCACTAAACGACGGTGTGACTTTGGTCAAGTCATTTAGAACTTTCTGGACCGCAGTTCCCCTTATGAGTAAAATCAATCACATCATTTCTGGTTTTAGTATCTTGTGATTTTCATCTATGCAGAACAGAACTAGGGAGAAAGATCCTTTGAGACCTAAATGATCGAAACATAGCAAGTCAATGGCTGATTACCCCCACTGAGTACCTGATGAATACAGCACACCTTGGCCTTTTGTCCCCTTGAGGGCTGTGTACTTTCTCAACCAACCAACAACTGGCCAGCCAGCTAATGGAAAATGTTGCCATTCTCAAAACGGCAACATCAGGGACCATTTTGGTTCTTGCTCTTTAAGAAACAAGCATTTCTACCTGCAAACCTGACCTTTGGTGGCTGACACATGGTGTATTCCTTTCTCTTCCCTTTCTCTTTCCCTGTGAAGTTCGAGTTTGTTTTAAATCCCATTACTTCTCTTGTTCTGACATAATTAAAGGGACATGAGCCAAGTGCACGCAAATAATGGCAAAAGGCATTCACAGGGAGAGGCAACTCTTTCAAGAAAACTTGATGGAATGTCATTCATTACCAGGCCTCACATAAAACACCTCCAAACAGGTCTGGTTTCCTTGGATTAGCCTCAAAGGCACTATTGTTTATGAAAAACAAAAACAAACCTTACTTAGGTTACCTGATCTGCCCATATTTGAGAGCCCTGTGGTTTTCAGGACACAGACCCTGTCCTTGTGTCTGGGAGGGGACACCCTAGGAGACAATAGGATAATGTCCCAGAGCGTCCCCAGAGGCAGGCTCCCCTGCCCCAGCAGGAACGCCTCTTGCTGGCTTCGCTCTGCCACTCTGCAGGGTCTCTTCAAACAGGATTGAAAACTAGCAAACAGCAGCCAAAGTGGTACATCTAGAAAATGAGAGACACATGGCTGCTTCCCCTCCTGGTGGGCAGGGGAGGACTGCCCGTAGTGCACACCGGTGGTGAGGGTCAAGCACCTGTCACGTATGTGGGTCCCCACCTCAAAGTTTAAGAAGAGGTCACTAGAAGGGAGGTTATTAGTTGGGTAGAATGAAGAAGAATTCTGAGCGTCCTCTGTGGAGAGCCCATAGGTGGTGAGTCTTAGTCCAGACACTGGAAAGGACTTACCAACCAAACCTTACTTCTCAAGCCGAAGAGGACCAATATTCAAACAGTAGCCTGTGTTCAGTGCCATGTGGACATGGGTTTATTTTTTTGCAAGAGAAAACATGTTCTTCCGTAAGAGCTGGTTTAATAAACGTAACATGCAGAAAATTAGATGTTACATAGTCATTAGAAGTGAGAAGGGAACTTGGTTGAATGTTGATATAATCTCCAAGAGAAAGTGAGAAATAGGGTACTGAGTTGAGTATGCTAGCATTTGTTTATTCACAGACACACACACACACACACACACACACACACACACACACATACGTGTTTGTAAGCACGTAAAATATGTCTGAAAGAAAAGATTTTCCTAGGAGATGTCCTCGGTAATGCAGGGACAGACATGGGAAGGCACTTACTTTTCATTTATACATTTTATACCTTTTGCATTTTATACTGTGTGTATATATTATATGTTCCAGAATTAATTGCCTCTGAAATAGCTTTTGTTTTTTTATCTTTCTCTCCTCTCCACTCATAAGGAGGAAATCCAAATCCTGGCTCCTCCCAAATTATGTTGCCACTATTAGCATAATCTCAGCTCATTTCCCCTTTCTCCCTTCATTAAATGCCTAAACAAATAGTTGTCTAAAAATCAGCAATAGGAATGTGGTACAAAGCACCCCCTTATTACAGAACAATCCTTGGGAAACATCAAAATATGTGTCTTTGGAAAAGTTCTGAAAAACTATCCAGCAAATATTAATAAGGTATATCTTGAATAGGGTATTATATGTAATTTTGGTTTTGTCTTGGTATTTTCTTTGCTTTCCAAAGTTGATACAATCACACGTCTGACTTCTCTAATAATTAAAAAAAAAAAATTTTTTTTTAAATTTTTGCTACTCACCTGGTTCCTGTCCCTGGCATTTGCGTATCGAAACCTCTGGATATAATAAAAGACCAGCCATGCGAGCGAAATGATCATCAGGACGATGAAGGAGATGGAGACAAACACAACTGAAGTGCGGCTCACGTATTTCTGCAAGTTCCGCGTCCCAATGCTGATGTACATCATCACGGTGATGTTCCTCTCCAGCAGGCTGACTATCTCCTTCCCTTTTGGCTCAGGAATCATTATTGCCACGATGTCTTCTACGCCTGTTGTGAGTGGGGCAAGGAAGCGGATAAAAGAGAGAGGGGGGAAATAGATCAGTGAGAAATGTCTCAATAAATTAATATACAACCGAACAATGACTCTACTTTTGACCATTCTTTGCCGGATCTAATAGCCAGGTCTAATGCTAAGATCTAACAGCCAAAAATGGAGTCAACTTTTCTCTTTCTTCAGCTACCTTAGGATGCTTCTATCTTTTATACGAGAAAAGAACCTAAGATGAGCTCATAATTTTGGTGCCAGTGAGGTTATGATCAAGCTACCCTCCAACTAAGTTGCTGTTGACCCTGGTCTGGAAAGGTGGCCCTGGCCAATTAAGTCCAGATCACAGGCCTCTGTTGCATTCCCCAGAACCCCCTCAGGAGGGGAAAAGGCACTCTGTGCCCCCCAGGCACAAGGGTAAAATGCCCATCTGTCTGCAAGCTCTCTCCTGCCCCACAGACACAATGCATACTTGATTACAGATTTCTACCTATCATTTTCAAGGCAATTTTCCCCTACAGTGAGTACCCAAAGCAACCCAAATTACGACTTCGTAGTGATAAGATTTGCCAACATAAAATAATGGTCTCAAAACAATTGTCTGCTTAGCACCTAATTCACTGTCAACAGCTTGTACATCATATCAAGCCAGGAAAGATGGAGGCTGTCCATCTAATTCCAGGATGGTTTAATCTCTACTCCCAAACACCCCCATCACTTTACCCCTCTTATTGGACAGTTTGAAGCAAGAGTGGCCACTTTCTTGGGTCTGAGTTATCTGGGTCCTTGTCCCTATTCTTCATGACACTATGTGATGCACAGCCTGTTGATGAGGAGTTCTGGGGCCTCTACAAGGGGGTCTTTAGTAAAGATATGATACCAGCTTCAAATGAACCAACTTGACATGTCACTGTGACTGATCTATGGACTATAATATCAGTTTCACTAAAATAGGTTCTCAGGAATCAACCAGGTTCAAAAGTATGCCTGCAAAGCTCTTCAGGGGTCCTATTTCCACATGGAAATATCCTATTACCTATACAAATTACAGAGAACAAATTTGCAATTCGGATGTCGTAGCTTCGGGACAAAATTAAAGACCATGATAGCTGCTTAAAGCTGGCCTTATTCACATTTGGGGTCAGCCAGCCAGCCAGAACTACCGGATTATATTCGCTCTGGGTGTTGTAAGTCTCTTAGAAGATTCTTAGGGCTTTCACTTGACCTCCATCTCTATGCAGGTTTTCAACCCTAAATTCCTTGATGGTATTTCACTTAGGCTGAATAAATACTTAAAAGCTAACCATATATAAAGGTGTCTGTGTATACTTTCATCAATTATATAATTTTAAATATTCCAAAAACCTCTGTCTGCATTGTCCAAGTGTAGATCACAAAGCCACAGAGTTGTTAGGATTTGGCTGTTATTTCTGGGAATTATTGAAACTGATGGTTTGAATTTCAACTTTGCAGAATTTACTGACAATTCCTATGCTTCTTCTCTTTCCATGTTTACTTTGGCTCATGGCTACACGTGGTCTGAGGTTTTGTGAGGAATGAAGACTGCTAGCAGGTTTCGTCTCTACAGAAATGTGATCTTTCTATACTGGACAATCGGGCTTGATGAGGCTCATCTCAGTGCTATAACCATTTCATAGATATTTAAGTAGTGGCAGAATCATAACTTTTCACTTAATGTATCCCGTTATTTACATATTTTAAAGCACATCTATATATACAAAGTTCTAGAAAAAGATGTTTTGAGAATGAGATCTTGGAATTATTTATGAGATTATGTACGCTCAAACAGACATGTACAAGTTTTACATTTTTCAGCAGTCAAATTTTAATTCTATATTCAAATTTTAATCAAATATTTAGTCATATAATCATGGTTTCTCATTTCCATATTCTCCTTAGGAATCTCTTCTCCACCAAAAATTGCTTCTCAAAAACTTTTAGTTTTAACTTTTTACATGTAAATCTTTTTTATTTTTAAATTTATTTTGTTTTGAAAGAAGGTGAGAGACAGAGAGAGACACAGAGATTGAGAGAGAGAGAGAGAGAGAAGGGGGGTGGGTGGGGTCCAGAGCAGTATCCATAGTTGTACATCATTAGTTGTGACATGGTTTCATTCCATACAGGTGGATGTGGGGCCCCATGGGGTAGGAACCAAACTGGGGGCGTCCTGCATGGGAGGTGAGAACCTTCGCTGCCATCCCAGTGGTTACCAGCTGGGCCACAGTTTAGTATGGAGTTGCAAGGGCCGGGGCCGGGATCTGATGCCTGGACCTCATGGCTGCAAGACAATCACTCAACCTGTTGAGCTGGCCTACCTGTAAATCTTGATCAACCTAAATGTGATTTAGTAACACAGTAACATATATTGAGCTCTTATAATAATGACATGCAAGGAGCACTCAGAGAATGCAATTTATTTTTCTCCTAAATACTCAGACATATTTGGATCTACTTTTGGACTTTATTTTACTGTAGCGTGACCTATTTTTTGCTGAACCTACACCAGGCTGTTTTAGTTGTATAGGTTTTAAACACTTACTATCTGGTAGCCTAACTCTTTCTTCACTTATATCCCCTTACAATTTTCCTATTATCTACTTATACTAAGAGATCACAACACCTGAAGATAAGGAGTTGGGCTCTGGGAATGAACAGCTTGTTTCAAACCCAGCTGAGCATTTAAAAATCAGGCAACCAAAATGTGGCTCTCCATCACCGATGAAAAGAAAGCTCACTCTAGGTGGTGAACACATATTGTAATACATAGATGAAGTACTATAGAATTGCATGCTTGGGACCTATGTAATTTTTGCTAACCAATGTCATCCTCATAAATTTAACAATAAAAAAAAAGAAAAAAGAAAAAAAGAAGGATATCCACAAAGTTCTAAATTACTCATCATCCATTTTGAGGAACCCAAGAAAAAATGTCCTATTCCTGTAGGGCAAAGTATAATGAACTATTTTAAACTTATGTGCTAGTTACACTACCTGTGTCACTCATACCACTGCTGTGTCGTCCTGCTATGTGAATCTACTTGGAAAGACTGAGAATGGCAGTGGGGCAGTTGTATTCACTTGGACTTCAACCTTATTCATCGTCAATATTCATAATGGATTTCTACGGCTGATGATGGTAAAAAAAAAAAAATCAATGGGATTCTGATACATTTCTCCATGCACTTTACACAGTGTAGTGTGCATGATAAAAAAGAGATACTGAAGGTATGCATTTATCTTAGTAGAAATAGTCATTAAGAACTTAGGTCCATAGGATGCCCTCAAAAGGTACAAAGTCAAGTGGATTTGGAAGTATCTGTCCTGTCTGATCAATGCACAAAGATCAAGGCAAAAAGCTACCATAGGATCGAATCTGTTCAAGTGCAACATGTGCGTCACTGTGAATTATCAGACAAGTCCCTGACCTTTGCTTCCCTTTGGATTGTGAAGCTAGTGTGTGTCAGGGAGAAGCCAGCTCATTCTCCCCAGTACACTGTGTGAGGGAGGGAGTGAGGAGAAGCAGGGCTGAGGAGGGCTGAGCCGGGTTCATGAGAGTGATCTCCTTAGAGTTAAATGCTGCCCTAAGTATGAACCTGTGATACATGAGAGGCTCCGAGCCCCAGGGAAGAGAAGCCAAGCAGCAGCATGCAGTGTGCAGGTAACACCCACACAGAGGCCTTGCTATTTGGGCAATTCTGTGTTTACCGTGAAGCCTACTTATTCTATTATCAATGGCCTCTTTTTGCAAAATTATGTCAGCCTATTATCTATTTTCCCAAGTGATTGCTGTTAGGTGATTATCGTGGATTCTGGAAAAGCTCTTCAGCCCTGCCAGAGAACGTGTGACCAGGACACATGCGACCCGGCCACCGGGGCATCCTGTGTATTTAGTGCTTCCTCGTCCTAGCAGTGCTCAATTGCCATGATCTAATTTGGCATCTGAACATAAGTAAGGAATCAAAACAAAAGTTCAGACAGCCAAAGAATGTTTAATAACCAGGAAATCCTTTACTTATAAATTCAAAACCAGGTTGTTGAAGCATCGCACTGATTGCCTATCTAGAACCCTGGCAGAGTGCTGGCCATTTTACAAGCCTGAAGCCTCAGGCCTCTCTGGGAATCTGCAGGGTGGTCACATCCCTCCCAAGGAGGGCTGAGCAAAAATCCTTCCTCAGTTTTCTGCGTCTTCTCTCCCCTTTTCTTTAGTTTCACTGATGGTCCTTTAAAATGTAGGCAATAACAAGAAAAGGCTGAAGATTTCATGTGTAGATATTTTCTATTTATACACTTAATATCTACTGTCATTTTACGGTCAGCTCCTGACGATCATCTATTCTTATGGGAGATATGATAAGGCACGTGAAATAATTTTAAAAATTAATCTTCAAAGGAAAAAAAATGAACGCAACTGGGTTAGTGATAAATTGCCTAACTCATATTGCTCTCTTAAGGTAGTGAAACATAAACTTTTGTCCCCACTCGATTTGATCCAATTGTAGCTTTTTGCCCTGGACTTTGTGCATTGATCAGACTGGTCAGATAATTTATCCAAATCCACCTGACTTTGTACCGTGTTTGGATATTCTATGTCCCTTAGTTCTTAACGACTATTCATACTGGGATAAATAAAAATAAAAATAATTTTTAGTTTTAAACAGTCATGTAAGCAAAGCAAATGTGAATTTGTGTTTTGTTTTGCTTTGATCTACTGGGAAAATTCACATCAACAATTTTCCATTAGACTATTTTTAATAATGCATGGCAAGAACTTAGAATTACAATTAAAAAACAATCACAATATCTTGAATCTAACAAACTTCCAGATAAATGTATGACATACTATTCTGTACCGTTGCATACACTAGGGAAATACACACGAAGCATTTCTTTTTACATATTTTGCTAATATGCTTGGCAGAAGTGACCTGGAATTCCCAATTCATTGTGTCAAATTTCATGTCAGACCTTAACCTAAGTGGGAATCAGGAGGGCCTGTAGGAGGCGCTCTCACATCCTATGTTGTCGCTGGAGACCTACAGAAAGAACTCTATGTTTACAATGTAGCTCTATGGTTGTAACTGCCCACTCCACTTGACTGCCTCTTTCCCTCTAGAAAGTACTTCCATCATCTTGTCCCAGGCTGGGCTGCAATCCTGTCCTTTTCCCTGAATAAATCCTTTGTGGCGGTGGAGTAGCTAGTTGCCTTTTGTTTTATGGTCAACAACTGCATAGTTATTAAATGCCTCATTACTTTACGTGATTCACCTGGGTTTCTTTTCAGTATTCTCCAAAGCTATCTTCAGTTGTGTTTGAAAACTAGAAGTGAGCTCTCCTTCTATTAACAGTCCAGATTGGAAAATCCCTTAAGAGCAATTAAAGTTCACTATTTTGGTTTCTAGAAGCTGGCAATTCCCACATAATTTTCCCTATGGTAAGATGATATAGACTATGAATTCAACAAGTAATATTAAGGTCAGTTAAAAGACCAACAATTAATATGTTGAGAAAACAAAAGTGGGACAGAAATGGATGATAGAGCTTAGTGGATAATAAACGGGCTTCTCAAGGATGAAAGCTCAAACTCCAAAGATGTGGAAAGCACTACATATCCTTGGGCCAGACCCATAAATTCCAGCAGCTAATTGTGGTGAACACTGGTATGAAATGCTTTCAGACTAACATGTAAGTGCATAAAGGCTGTAAAGCTCCTTGGTCCTTCTGCCTCCATCAGTAGATTACGGGGGTGGAGCTGGGGGGACTGCATTCATTTGATCAGGATCTTAAGTCTAGAGAAGGGAAGAAGAGTAGGGCAATTGGGTATACAGGCTGAACAAGCTCCACAGATCTGAAATATACCTCTTTGTCCTCTGTTCCGTAAGTTCTACATTGTAAATCAAAGCGTGTTTTTGGCAGATACCGTCCATTACTACTTGTATCCCCTAGTCCACACCATTTTCGTCTACACTGTTGTGACTTTCACCTGCCAGCACTTGGGTTCATTTGCCTAAGTCAAGGCTTTCCTTGAGCAGAAGAAAGGAGAAAGTGCCACCACCTGAGAGCAGTCCTGGTTAATGACTGAGGAAGTTGGTACATGAATACCTCAGCACTGTCCTCCCTGTGGTGGGAGAACTCTGCAGCATGTTTCCACACCATGTCCTGGAGCTCCCCAGTGGGACTAAGCTTCAGTGACTCACAGCGGCAACTTGCTTAATATTAATAGCACGCCCTTTACTGGCTCCTTTCCTTCTGTGTTGCACTTCTCTATTCCCAAACTGATGTTTCCTGCGATCACTTCTCACAAATGGTTGCACGTGAATCCTTGTTTTAGGGCTGCTTCTGGGGAAACCAAAACTAAGACTGTGCCAAAAAGTACTTCCCTTCTTCTTTTGCTTTCTTTATATTTCTGATGTCCTAAATACTAGAGAATCTGGCTGGTGTCTTAGGGATGAACATACATTGCTTTGTAAGTATCATCGAAAGCAAAACCATGAACTCCTCCCTATTTATTTATTATTTTTACTTCAAGGGAGAAGAATCATTCACCAGCAGAAGCTCTTTCATCCCTTCTCATGCCCAACTGCCCTGAAGATAGCTATGGTCACATATAACTAGTGAACCATACTGTTCAACCATTGCCCTGAAGGGAGAGCCATGTATTCTTATCTCCCGGGTCTGCCCTTAGGGCCAAAGGATATTCTTTGGATATTGAGCACTCATTAAAATTACTGAACATATCAGCTATTCTATAAGGCTTCCTGTCTAATATGGTAGCCACTAGCCACATTTTGCTACAGGGTACTAGAAATGTAGCTAGTATAATTGAGGGATTAAATTTTTAAAATTTTAGTTAATTTACATTTTAACTTAAAACCCTTACTCAGTTCAATTATTGGAAAACCTTTAAGAATCTTTGAAACAATTTGGGTATGAGAATTTACTATTTTCCTAGAGTAAGGTTTATAAAATCTAAAAACAGATCAAGTACGTCTGATGCAAACTTAGTTTCTGGATTCAGATGTGCTGAAGTGTAAAATGCACACTGGAATTTGAAGAACTAGTATGAAAAAATGTCATTGGTAATTATTAATATTTAATATTAATAATGAACTAATTTTACACTGACTAGATGTTAAAAAGATAACATTTCAGAAATATTGGTTAAATTGTATTAAATTTAATTTCTCCCATTTCTCCTGTCCCCTGCCCCCTTCTTTTAATGTGGCTACTAGAAAATCAAATCACTTATGTGGCTCCCATTACATTTTTATTGGACAGCATGGTTCAGTCGCCCTATCCATGACTTGTATTTACTAGCCTAGTGGGTAAAATCATTCTTATTTAAAAAAGTGAAGACAGGGAACTAACACTACCTTTTCTTAAGGAGTTGACATTTTAAAAGGAATATCACGGGTTTGGTAGCAACATTGAAGCCAAACTTAGAAGCAAAATGAAAAGTAAAAGCATGTAGAACTTACATAGAAAGTAGCTATTCTCTTGCATGAATAGGTGATGTTAGAGTAAATTAGAGAAAGTGATTTAAGAAGCAATGTTGTCTTCCTTAGGAGTCTGCGGGCTTGCTCTTCCTGAACAATGAAGTAAATGCTGTCAGTGTCAGCTTTCTAGACTTGAATGGAACGGCAGAATGAAACAGGTCCTAGAAGGAGGAGGTCTCATCATCTACTCTAACATCATCTTCTCCTTTATTTTACAGATAAGAAAAATGTGGTCTAGCCAGGTTGGTTAGACTTGTTTAAGGTTAAAAACGATTTTGTTCTTTCTCAAAAAAGCCTCCCTCCGCCACTCTCCCCCCAAAACATTAATTCTCAAATACAATGGATGTTTCTATTTAAACCCATCATGGCAAAGCTTGTATGTTTAAATAAGTGATTCTTTGATGTACCAACTCTTCTTGCTGTATCCCCTCATAATTCCTGCCATATTTCTAAATAGTATGCTTATACTAATATTTCTTGGATTATCAATTTGGACACTTTCTATGGACATCCTGCCATGCAAGAGGAGGACTCAGTTCACACTCATTCTACCAATGTCCCCATCTCATCCCTCACTGGATGAATGAACAGTATTCAGTGACAATTCTGCTCATTGGAGAGGCAGGTAGTACGTTACAATTATTCACCCTTTCTTTGTTTTTCCTGAAGCGAATAACTGCTTCATTCTTTCACTGGCCTGGTTTTCCATATTTCCATTGTTATTTCCCCCCCCCAAATGCTACTATCTCTGCCATAAGCTCACCAGTAACATTTTCTATACTCCTCAAAACACATTAGTTTCATTTTGTCTTTAATGAGGACACTTGCACCCTGGAACCCACTGTTCTCTTATCCCAATATGGACTGGTTGCCTCGAAGTCTGATATGCAGCTGTCACCTGGGGGCTGTCTCACGTGGCAATCTAGTAATGGAAAAACTGCCCAGGTCGACTGTAAAACCGTCTCATATTTGTAGTTTGCAGACATACGTATATTAAGTAACAGTCAAACAGTATTACCAACACTACAAACAATCATATTAATTGGTAGCTTTTATGAATATTTATAACAGAAGAAGAGTGTCCTTATTTGAAGCATTCTGGCTGCTCCATCAACAAATGCTATCACAAGTTGCAGAGTTTTTTTGTTTTATTTATTTCTATTTTTTTACGAGAGGAAGAGAGAGAAAGAGAGAAGGGGGAGGGCCCAGAGCAGTCTCCATAGTTGTATGTCATTAGATTTCAACATGGTTTCGTTCCACACAGGTAGGTGTGGGGCTGTGCAGGGTGGGAACCTAACAGGCAGCCTCCCACATGGGAGGTGAGCACCTTTGTCACCAAGTCATCCTGACGGTTACCAGTCCTGCTGCAGTTCTGTATGATGTGGGTTTGCACGGGCAGGGACCGGGATTTGATCCCCGTATCTCGGCATCCCCCTGGAGAGGTCTGCTTTAGCTTCATTGCTGCCCAAACTTGGTTGCTTTCAAAGTGACCCTGAGGTCTGGTGGTTACATCAGCACTGGTGCCAGTGCTGTCCCCAGGATTATTTAATTGTTTAACCCCCCCCCTTTCTAGCTCATCACTGTTGGAAAATAGGATCGAGGGGCCCTTGTGCTAAGGTCATGTGGATCCAGTCGGGATGGAAAGACAGGCTTTGTTATGGTGGTGGTGCTGGTGGCGACGGCATTCTGGGTCCTGCTTATCTGAGCTGCTTGTCCACAGGAAGCACCAGTATAAGCTGACCACTGAAAGAGGTTCCAGATGATGTGGACAGCGCTATGAAAAGCTGCTGCAGAACCACAGAGTTCTCTTCTGGGAGCCATCCAGAGACCACCTGTCAAGGCCAATCTCCTTATTTTCCCATAGAGACAATGAGGCCTCAAGATTTACCCAAGACAAAGAGGGGGCTGGTGGCGGCTTATACGCAGGCTTTAAAAAACATTCAGAAAGAGGAAAGCAACTGATTGCTAACAGATAAATTATGATCTTACAGATGGCTGTTGTTATTTTGTACAAGCTAAGCTTCCTGGAAGAAGCGAAATCTTCTATCTATGTGGACAAGAAAGAAAATTCCTGGGTGTCCTAAATTAAGTTACACCAGGTTGAAGGGTGGAAGGGAGAAATGAGAAAGGGTAATGAGTGAACAGTTACAGGCTGAAACCACCAAAAAACATTACTGAGTGAGTAGTGAAACTCTGAATTAACTTTCAGGTGCCTATGTCCTCGATTAGCTAGAGACACTAGTCAGTCACCAGGCATCTTGCCTATGCATGATCTCTCTGATCACTGCACAAATCATTCTTTAAAAAAAAGCAGACACTTCTCATTTAGGGACTATGCACCTATTCTGGAACTAGCCCTGCTTCACCTCTCCCACACCCTTTATCTATAGACACTGTACATTCTTTCAAAACAACTTACTGGGGAAGCCGGATGGCTCAGTGGGATGAGTGCTCATTTTGTAGCCCTGGGGTCGGAGGATCGAATCCCAGCCCTGGCCTGTGCAGACCCACATGTTGAACAGGGGTGTGCTTCCCATGTGGGAGGCCCAAGGCCTGGTTCCCTGTTTTTGTTTTTACCACATGAAACACTAGTCGTGAGGATTTTTAAAATGATTTACTGTGTGGCATTGGAGATGGCCAGACTTGAAGCAGATCATAGGTAAACACTAACAGGTGGGTTCTAGAAAGAACTAGCTAGTCATGGGCTGCCGAACAAAGTTGAGAACGTTTTTACTTCTTGTGCAGAGGGAGTCTTGCCAGACTCCCCAGACAGGGGATTAAAGTGATTGAATGATCTGTGTAAAGAGACTGTGGCTGCTAACCAAAACAAAGGGGGAAAAGTCAAGAACTAATGAAATAAATGACAAAGAATTCTTGTTTCTTCCTTTTGGTCTTGGTTTTTAGCATCTACTTGAATTTCCTTGATCATAGCTAGGTTATTACAGCATACCCTGTGAATGCACAGTGATTTTATAATGTGTACCCACTGGCTAATGCAGGCACACAGTCCACATTCTAACCACCCAGGAGCTAAAGGCCCCATCTGACATCGACCGCAGGCTCTCCATATGCTGCCTTCACAGCCAAAGCACAGTGTGCTTTATCTGGTGCTAATTGCTTCCCTTTGTGTGTTCTAGAAATGACTACGTGTGCTCTCTTTTGTAAACAACTCTGAAGTGAAACAAAAATGGTAGTTTTCTTCATCACATTAACAACTTTTATTTGGAAAATCACTTGCAAATATTAGTGTCTGGAGCCTCCAAACCATTTTAACGGATTAAAACCACAGAACGTCATTTCCTCACTGGAAACACAGCACTCGGAATGTCAAGCTTTCGACCTTAAATGAGATTCTAATGAAGGCAAAAGACAGTGCCATATTTGGGTTGCTGAGCAACCCATAAAGCCGCTTTCCAATTCTGCAGCGAATAAATATATTCTAACTGAAATTTAAGAATAATCATTTATATGGGAATGACATGGACTAAAGAATAAATTTAGGGAGTAAAGGAAAGCATGATTAATTATTCCCAGCATAGTGACAGAATAATTATAGCAAATGTGGGAAAGATTGGAGTCATGTTAGCGCTCTGGTCTTCAGGTAGCCCAAGTCTTAATGGGCTCATCCAAGAACTAAGATTCGTAAAAGAACGCAAAAGGTCATCGGGGATACAATATGGTGAACCCAGCTTGTTCTTAGAAGGAAGGGATTTTATGGATAACAGGGAAAATTCTTCAAGCTCTCCATATCACAAAAGAATGTGCAGCAATGATTCCAACTTGAGTTCCGTTAGTTTAGAATTACGGTCTACTTGGGTATATTTTCACGGGCCTTGTTTTCAGCCTCGGGACTCCCATGTGAGTACTGAAGAATTTTCAGACAAACTCGCTAGGGAGAATGAGGTAGAGATAACCAGGGATTGGAAAGCTAAGACGGAGATTATGCCTTTGAGCTGTGGGTCCGGGAGGGGGGGAGACGAGGAGGCAGATGCACCATCAGCAGGCTGTTGCCTCTGCTCCCGGCAGGGTGAGGGCTCAGTCTGCAGCAGGGCTGCTGAGGGAAGGGCGCAGGGTGCTCTCCCTTCAGGTCTGTGGGTGACGCTTTCCCGGGCATGACAAGGCTCTCTGAGGCTGGTCTTCCCCTCTGGGGAGGACATGCTCTGCAACAGCGATTTCAATGGGTAAGGACACCCCTAGGAGCAGACAGCGGGAAACCAGGAGCAGAGGCATCAAGCATTTTCTCCAGGACCCATGGACGGGGAGACGACGCTGAGTGTGACATGTCTTTCCCCGGGTGTCAAAATTCATCTTGGTTGGGTATATTACTTTCTGATCGCTGTGACAAGTTACCATAAATGTAGTGACTTAAAAAATACTAACTTCAAGTGCAAAAAGAATACTAAGGTGAGAAGCCCGAAATGGGTGTCAGTGGCAGACGCCTCGGGGTCAGCAGGGCTGGGCAGCTTCTGGAGGCTCCAGGGAACCGCCGACTTGCTCGGCTTTTCCAGCTTCTCCGGGGGGCTTGCGTTCCTTGCCGTGTGGCCACATCACTCCAACCTCTGCTTTCTTGGCACGTCTCCTCCTCTCTCTCTGGCCCTCGCGCCTCCCTTATAATGACATTGGCTAATTTAGGATAATTTCCGTCTCAAGATCATGAACTTAATCACACCTGCAAAGTCCTTTGGACACATAAAGCAACAGATTCACAGGACCTGCAGATCAGGATGTGGACATCTTGGGGGGGCACATTATTCTGCCTACCAGGGCGAAGGTGGCAGGGAGCCCATTTCTGAAGTAGGCCTCCCAGCGGCCAGCAACTAGAGCCAGATCTCCCCTAATCCTGGTGAAGGCTTCTGGTTGTCCCCTGGTTCTTATCCGGCCTGGAGGAGTGAGACTGTTTATGATTTCCCTAGCGTCTTCCTTCGGCTTGAATAGACTGATGTCAATAAAGGCGAAAGCCATTCTTTCTCCGAGTTGAAAAGGATAGTTCAGTTCTGTCTCCCTTCTCCTGCCTACCCCGCCCCATCACCTCCTACCTCCTTCTCCCACACCTCACACCCAAATCCTAGCGTTCAGCCACGAGCCAGATCCCGGGGAAAGAATGGTAAGTAAGTAAGGCAGAGACACTCACTCACTAGAAAACACTGCCCAGGAAGGATGACAGGCCCGGTCCGTTTCGGTGTGAAAAAAGTTGCATGTGAGGGTGTCTGTTCGTGTAACAGGAATAACTTGCCTCCTAGGGCCTAAAAATAGCTGCTCCCGGCATTTGAGAACGTAAGAGCTTTCCAAGTAATTACTCACTTTGTTTCAGCTCCCTCTAGACCTTCACAGGCCACATGGAGATACGCATGCTCCCAGCCCCTCCACCACAACTGCTTGTGGAAAGGATAAAAAACAAGAGGCAGCAGACCAGTCATGTTTGGGTGGAAATTGAAGGCCATACCTGCTCTAACAGGCCAGCCAAATCCTGAAAGACTTTCAAGAGGGCAAGGTATTGAAAGCTGCAGCCAGATTAACCTCTCCTCACACCAGGAGTCACGGGGCTGTCTAGAAGGCAAAGGCCCAAAGTGTTTGACCTGAGAGGCCAGGGTTAGAAGCTGGCTGATAGGCACATCTATCAGAGCAAGGGTGCAAGCTGAGGCAGGACAAAACTCATCAGGAAGTTTATAATAAATACTGGTATTGGTGGTGGAGCTGCTGTTGCTCCGACATGCACACATATGTGTGCACATACATTCCACTGCCTATTCCGCCAGCTCTAACAATCCAAAGCGGGAAGCTAATATTAAACAGCAAGTGACCTTATAGTGGTGGCTGGCCACAAAACAGGAACCATATTTAGAAGGCATCAAAACCAAAAAAAGTAAGGCCTGAGAGTGAGGAAATCTAGGCTATGAAAAAATGGAAAAGGTTTGACATAGTCTCTGAAGACTGGTAGCATAGAAGGGCCAAAGGAGTTAGTGCTAAGCTCCCCGGAATGAGGAGCAGGGTAGGCTTGTTACCCATCTGGTTTTCACCTAGATTATCTGGATGGAAGTTTGTGTTGAATCAATGGATTGTGTTGAATCAACTCTTTATTTAGTGCTCAGCACTGCTAAATGGTGAGAGAGAGCATGAGATAGTGGAAAATAAACTTGACTTGGAATGCTCCAACTGAGGTTCTGCCTTTACCATGTCATAGCTTTGTGACTTGGACATTTAGTGCCACTGTGTCAGTTCTTTCCTCTCTATGATGGAGTGATAATTACATTATATATTAATTATATGTTAATTATATATTATAATTACACCTTATTAATAATAATGTCATAAACTTGATAATTTATTATGATGATTATTCTGGCTACTTCAAAAGGTTGAGAGAATAAAACATGAATGTAACAGTTCTTTCTTATCCCATTAAATGTTATAAAAATATTTACCACTTGTTATAGAATTTGTCATAGTAGCAAAGTAAATTTTGGTTTCTGGTTAGGGAACTTAGGGAAATGATACACACAAGAAATGCGTGTCTAAAAGAGAAAAACGTTATTTAGCAAAGTATTAGAGGGTCATGCAGTCAATTAGATTTCTTGATTCCACATACCTAAGGTTCACTGTGTGGTGCAGACCCAGAATAAAAGTGAGGAAAGCAGTCACTAGAAAAAACTTCATGGGAGAGAAGGGTTTGAGCTGGGGATAATGAGGCAGAAAGGAACTGGGAGAACATTCTAGAATGTGAGAGATTAGTGAACTAAAACATAGCGATAATGAGAAATAAATCTCAAGTTTTCCTACTTCCAGGAGACTGTCACATTTCAGACCCATTTAAAACCTTCTCCTATAAACCACGATGGGGAACAATATGGTAATATCTATCAAAACAAAATGTACATAACTTTTAACACAGCATTTCCACTTTTAGGAACTGATATGTGAACAATATCTATAAAGACATTCACTGCAGCCCAGTTTGTATATTTGATAGAAACATAATTTAAAATCTACATGTATAATCTAAGAAGCTATCAACAGAAGATTGGTTAGAAAATTGTGTTATTTCCACAATGAAATACTTTAACAGATTTTATGAAATGTAAAGTATATAATAGGCTCCATAGGCACTGATTTGAATAATTGTCAAGATTTGTTGCTAAGTGAAATACGCAAAGCATAGAACTACGTGCACAATGCTGCCATCTGTGTAGGAAGAAAAAGAAAGACTATGCACAGATTGCTTGTCAATGCACAGGCTACCTGCGTCAAAGTAACAGATTAGAATAGTGGAGTGAAAGGGAGTCCTACTTTTCACTATATACCTTTTGAGTTCTGTATCAAATTCATGTATTATCTATTCAAAAATTATTTTTGGAAGTACCATCTGGTGGTCTTTTAAAAAAAAACCTAAATAATTTTGCGCATTCTGACTTCAATTTAGGAAGCCCTGATGAACAATGCTCCCTGAAGAGCCTCTAATTGATATTGCTTCCAGGTAAGTAATAATGCAAAATCAAGTTGTCCAACATAGAGTGCATGGACTTTAGTTGATGGTTGGGTACTGCTAGGGACTAACTTGTGTCCCTCTACCCTTAAATTCACATATTGATCCGATAGAGTCGGTGTCCTTATAAGAAGAGGAAAAGACACTAGAGCCTTCTTTCTTTCTCTGCACCATGTGAGGACATAGTCAGAAGTCAGCCATCTACAAACCAGGGAGAAAGACCTCACCAGAAACCAACCCTACTGGCACCTTGATCTTGGGACTCCCAGCTTCAGAGCTGTGAGAAAATAAAATCTGTCGTTTAAGCCACCCAATGTGTGGCATTTTGTTATGGAGGCCCCAGAAAACTCAGACAAGTACTGTCATGGACTGTTATGGAGGCCGGCCGGCCTCTTGCCAATGTAAGCTGAGCTCAGGTACGTGGCTGCAATGCCTGCCTGCATAGGAGCACTGCTGAAACAGTAACACAACCCGACGCAAAGCTGAAAGACTGTGCGTGTAGCTCAGGGTCCTGGTTCATTGGGCGGTCCCTCTGACTGTGACCTTGAATTACCAGCCTCGGTAGGATTTGTCTGAAGAGTCTCTAAGTTGCTTCCAGCTTGTGGGTACCAGAATCTACGACACACAGACAGCAAAGTATGCAACTGCCAAGAGTCAAGTTCATGTCCCAAAATAGTACAGTTTCATATTTGTGAAAGATAAATAGCAGCCTGTAACCTAGGAGTTCCAACGGGTGAGGGCAGATCCTACTTAGATCTGAAAGCTTCATGAAGTTGGCCGCTGCCCCTGCAGCTGCAGAGACAGACTCTCTCTTATGCTGAGTTTAATTTTCATGCAGAAGTATAATTTTCACGCACAAATCAGAGGGTGTTGAAAAGCCTTCTCAAGGTAGAGGAGGCAGGACATGTTCTACTCTGAGAATGCACTACTCCGAGAATGCACTACTATGAAAATTCTCCTTGCAGAAACCCTGACACTCCAAAACAAAGCAGTGAAAGGGTGCTCCATCTCACAAGCAGACAAAACTATGATAATTCTTGTTGCCATCAAAGCAAGAGAGGTGGTGGTAAAGCCAACAACGGAAACACGCATTGCTCAGGTATCGTTCATACCCAAAAGGGAAGTAACTGCTGATGGGCTTGTCCTGCACTTGACCAAGAAAGACCCGGTATATACACTCTTGTGGCTGAAACTTCCCATCACATCAGAACGAAACAGAGATATTGGAAACCCTAGCTGAAGCACTGCCCCCACCCCCAACCCTAGTCATTTTGAATTCTTATCATCAAGGGTATACATGACATAGCAACACCTAGGAAGAGATATCCGTATGGTTCAGACATAGAATGGTTTCTTGAATGACAATGAAGTTAGGAGAATGACAATGTTGCTTGTTACAAATTCAGGGCATGTGATTTCAAGAAAAACATAACCCAGGACTGTGAGCAACCATTTCATATTGAACTTATGCTGAATTTGGGACAGAACACATTCCCACTGTATTTATTCTTAGCATACCCAAAGAGCTATGGATTAGGAGTTGCAATGGACTTGAAAACTGGTTTTGGAAGATAAGCCAGCCTGCCTCCCACTCTCTCCTAGTAGACAGTTCTGAATGTATGGCAAAATTTTATCTATTTAAGTAGTTCAAAAACAAGAACAAGAAAATGCTTAAGTACAAATTTCATAATTTCATTGTTGATTCCTTGGGTCAGTATATGTAAAGAAGGTTCCTGGTTGTAACTCTTAGTCCTGGAAAGTCTCTAGAAATCATCAGTTTTTATTACATATGGTAAGTACATAGGTGAGTACACAGTACACATTGGTTTACCAACAAATGTATTCGAACAACATCAAAACAATGTCCAATTTGAACAACATCAAATTGCCAGGCATGTGGTAGTCTAATTTAACTCTTTCAGAATATTACAAGTAAATGCAATATAATTTTCATACACAAATAAGAGGACATTGAAAAGAATGTCAACTTCAAGATAAATAAAATTGCCTACATTGATATAAAATTTCTGACTTTGTTCTTGCTACATACTGAGGTTGAAACAAAGGGAATGGGATTTGTTAAAAATTTACCTTTCAACACCTCAAATGAGTTGTTGCCTAAAATGTTATATTTCAACATGGATTATGTTTGGGGGTTTCATAAATGTTAATCCCTGGAGATGAGCATCCTCATTTAAAAGTTATTTCAACTTTCTTGAATTTCAAATGGTAACAAATATAAATAAGTAGAATAATACAACACCTTTTCAGCTGTTTTACAAGTCTTAGGTTATAATAATTATCAAAATGACTCATTCAGCACTAATTTACCTGTGGCCTTTTAAAAATTCCTACACAGAAAAGGAATTAAATAAATTAACCTAACATAACTGAATAATTATGTTGGAAAAATGTTTAAGATGCTCAGACTTAACCCATTAAGATATAGGCCAGATATTTCCCCTATCAATATTTGATCAGGTTTATGGAAAATGTTCAAGTGATTATATTCCCACTATGCCTGCAGATGTAAAAATGCAACCTATCTTCAAAAGTCTAATCGTAAATCCCTCAAAATGAATTAAATTCTGTGTTACTCCATCAAAGCCTATCTCTGAGTATCTTTCTCTCCTTCGTTTCTTTAGATATTGTTTTATTTATACTTCTGTCTTTGACCATTTTCTGTCTTCTCATATCTCCAATTCTTGCCCATTCTTGTAATATACCCTCTTCATTTATCTTCTCTCCTCTTTTCTTTCCTGTCTTTTCAGTTTCAGTAATTATTCAATAGAGACTTGTATTTTCTATTCCTAATTGTAAAAGAAGATGAAAGAATAGTTTATATAATCTCCTAGAAGGACCAGAAATACAACCAAATTTAATGACCACTTCTTTTTTAAGTGTTGTTTTTTAAAAAAAATAATCTTTCATCAATTATTTTTCTGCTCTTTACAGAATATATTTTCCTACCTTGGTTTAAAACAATATCCAAAATATCTGAATAAACATTTGTAATAAATGTAAGCAAACCAGTGAAAACCTTTTAATGAAGGAAATAGAGTTACGGAAATTAAAGAGTATATATTTCTTATTGAAAAAGATTTTCTGGAAAAATCAGGATGTTTTAAAGGCATGGTTCACAATTCTAAAGATAATATCAGTAATTGAAATCTATTTGGATTTTGTTAAATAATTAACACATGCTTATTCTCAAAATGAATTTTAAATAGTTTACAGTAAAAGCACAACTTTATTTTTCTTTAAATTAACTCACTTTAACTTTCATAGCAATAAACAACACTTGCAAAATAATAAACTTGATATGATTGATTGATACATATGTATACAAATACATATCTATATGTGTATACACATCTCAATATTGATCCAGATATCCCCTGCAGTCATTTCATGGTATGAGTTCCCACTTCAGTTTGGGGAAAATGCAGTATCCCAGTTCTGCTTAGAGAAGGAAAATAATTTTATAGCAGATGATTATACAGTACAAACCTTATACAGCATTAATTGAAGCATTACAATTTTGAGTATTAGAAATGCTTTTTCCCAGGATGCTTCTTGAACTTGTTTATTGTCAGAGTTGCGTTCACAACACCGCCTTGACTATACTTGATTAAGCTCACACCAGGACAAGTTATCTGACTCCTATCATAGCTCTAGCCACAGCCTCTCACGCTAAGAACAGACCTATGACATCAGCCTTAATCTCTCTTTCTCCCTGTGTCCTTCCTCTCCTCACCACCTTCAACTACACCACACTGACTGAGAGCTTGGGTCAAAATGACGAGCTTACAAACGCATAAACACCCACTATTTCTGTCTCATGGAAATGCTTCCCTTTGAGTTACTCAGTAGGTGCCTCTGCAAGGAGAACCCGTGTCTCCTCGCTGGGCTTGCACTGAAAATAATATGGCTTGGCCTAATCCCACCCACAAATCAAGAATCTCTTTCAGTAGGACTGCTGCATGCACCATGTGGCATAACTACGAATTGAACAGGCTGGCAGCTTATACACGCACTGGGAGTGTGTAGAGGTGAGAGCTGCCGAGGGAAGGCTGGGCCAAGAGACCCCTGGGTTCAAGGTCAAGCTGCTGCTCTGCCAACAAGGCCACTCCCGGTCCCTCACGGAGCCACACTTCTCTCAGTGAGGAAGCAGCTTAGGTGGCTTCAGAGTGCTCTTCCAGTCATGTAAGGGTAACATCAGTTTGTCAATTTACATATATTATACTTTTGCACACACGCATAACCTACTTTGGGTTTTAATTGGGTTTTACAATATAGACCAATTTTGAGAGAATGACCATCACTAATCAGGGAGAAATTAAAACCCCAATAGGACACTACTCCATATCCAACAAAAGTGGCTGAAATTTATCAAAGAAAAAAACACACAAGTCAGGTAATACCAAACGTTTCCATGTCGTGAAGCAAGTGGAACTTTTTTTTTACATGGCTGGTGGTATCCACACTTATCCAATCACTTTGGGAAAATATTTGACAACAGCTACGAAAGCTCAGCATCTGCTGATGCCTCACCTAGTGATTTCAGTGCAATCTTTCATGCTATTCTCTGTCCAGCACACCCTTCCCTCTCTGTATGTGAAATATCTTTCTCTCGTGTGTCTCATGTGGACAAAATGATGGGCGGGTTTACCCATCATCTATTATTTTCATCTGCAAACTGGGGGTGAGGGGCGGGGAGAGTGGATAGTTACTTACCCACCTCCCAGGGCTGTTGTGCTGGGAGGACTCAGCGATATAATAATCCACAGAGGGACCATGTCTGGCCACTAGTAGGAGCTCAACAAATGTTAGCTATCACCTGTTGTCATCGTACCTCCCCAGGTCCAGGTGTACCTCCTCCATGAAATTTTCTCCAAAGAGGAAGAAAATATTAATTCTAACATACATCCAGTCTCTCTCTACATTTTATTTTAATCTTTTTTTTTTCCATTCTCATTATATTTGGCTTTGCTTCTGGATTGTTCTGTTGCTGTTTGTTCCTACAGGCTGTGAGCATCCTAAAGGTGGAAATCTCTGCTCACCTGGGCATCTCTCTAGATCAGGGGTTCCCAACCTTTTTATACCCTAGGGCGCATTCTAAAATATCGGTAGGGCGGTGGGCACCAGCTATTTCTAAGGATATTTATTATTGAACAAGAATAAAAAATAATAAACAAAAATAATTTTAAAATAAATTTATTGTACACATTATATACACACAAAGAAACATATATACAAAACGTAATACAAAGTAAATAAAAAACACAAGTATAATAAAATCATTTAAAAAAACATAAAAGAAAACATAAAAAAAACCAATCTGTCAGTGTGATCTTTGGCATTGCATTTCATTGGCCAGTGCCTTGTGATTAGGAGAGTATGACGACAACCCTGTTAGCAAACAATTATTAAGATGCTCATTGGTAAGTCGAGATCTATATCGTGATTTTATTAAATTTATGTTTGAAAACAAAGATTCGCATAAATACGTTGACCCGAAAAACAATTTGATTTTATATGCTGCTTTTTAAAAAAATGGGAACCTTTTGTCGACTATGTTCCATAAGTCCTCTGATATTAAGGATTTTAGCAAAATATCGTTCTTAAGGTTCAAAGTTTCTAACTCCAGTTCTTCTGCTTTCCCCTGAACAAGGTCTGCAATACATGTGGCTAGTTCTATTCCATTTATTTGGCAAGTAAAAGGATTGATACAGAAGGAGACAATTGGCTCGATATTTGTAAACTGCAGAAATCTCTCTTCAAACTGTTTTTGAAGCACTTGCAGGGTCTCAATAAATACCGTAATGACACGTTTAATTCATTGTTACCTAGCATTTTTCTTATATATTGGAAGTGCATGAGAGACTTGATATGCAGATGTGATATCAACAAAGTCAATTTC
>PVKE010004280.1:0-65774 GCA_004027555.1 Craseonycteris thonglongyai
AAATAAATAAATAAATAAATAAATAAATAAATAAATAAAATAAAATAAAGTGAACCTTGAGGAAAGACTAAAAATTAGTGAGAAAATGGGGCAAGAGGCATTCACAGCTGCAGAAAACATTAGCCCAAGAACTGAAGTGTGAAAAGATTACCCATTTAGTAAATAGCTAATGGCTTGATGTACCTATAGTTAGGTGGGAAATGAGGCTGATAAAAAAAGTTGGCAACAAAGTAAAGGGAACAGTCCTTCAGGAACCCTGAATTTCATTTTCAGGGCCCTTCATTTTTAGGACATGTGGAGTTTCTGATTGTTAATTGAGGGACTGGTGGCATGATCAGATTTGTGTTTTAGAGCATTCTGTTAAAAGGTCTGCAGGAGGATAGATTAGGAGGCAAGAAGTCCACTGAGAAAGACAGCACCATGGAATAGGTACATTCCCAATCAGTTCCTGAAAGATATTGAGGCCACTGGTCCTTGGATTATACTTTGAGTAGCAGGCATTTGTAGATTGTAACCAAATAACCAAGGGTAACTAAGGAGAAGACTGCGGGGGGCGGGGGGCGGGGGGGGGTGGGGGGGGAGTAAATTTGATGCTAAAGTAAATGCTCCTCCCAAAGAAACGGAAGAAAGGGCAAAGGCCCAAGGCCAGGGAAATCTCAAACTTGGCTGAAGAGACTAGAAATCACCTGAGAAGCTCTAAACACTACTGGTGATGGGGGTACACCTCAGCCCAAGAGATTTTGGTGTAACTGATCTTGGATGCCACGAAGGCATCAGGATGTGTACAAGCTCTCCAGGTGACTAATGTACAGCCAGGGGTGAAAAACCATGAGTTAGTTCTCACCGGGTAGGAATTACTGATAGTATTTAATTTACTGTTTTAAAACAGGTACTGAAAATATGTTTTCCCAACAGGTCCCAGAATCAAGGACATAAATCGGTATCTTTTTATTCTCCCAAACTTAGATAAAACCTTCATTTTCTTTCATCTCCCTTTTCTTTGTTGATATAATCTGGGGTTTTATATCTAAATTAGTTATTCCACTATTTTTAATATTAGTGCATTTGTGTTTCAACTTTTTTTTTGTTTGGCTTTTTATTCAATTCTAGAAACAACTGAACAGTTTTCAGGCTTTTTCTTTTTTTTTTAAGGATAGCTTTATTTATTTATTTATTTTTTATTGTTTTTGACAGAGAGAGAGAGAGAGAGAGAGAGAGAGAGAGAGAGAGAGAGAGAGAGAGAACTGAACTGGGGGAACTCCCCAGTTCAGCATATGGGTCCACACGGGCCGGGGCCGGAATTCGATCCTCGGTCCCAGGGGCTGCAAAGTGAGCGCTTAACCCACTGAGCCATCCCGGCTTCCCCCAGGCTTTTTCTTTAATGGGTTTCCGAGTCACCAATATTCTTTTTACCATGGCTTTCTCAATTTTATGTTTTATACCTAGAAAATATCTTCAAGACATTTGTTTCAAAGAAGGCCGAGATGTTTTGTGAATACTTGTGTGATGGTGAATGTTATGTGTCAAGTTGACTAGGCTATGAAGCCCAGTTGTTTGGTCAGATACTAGTCCAAAGGTTGCTGTGAAGGTATATTATAGATGTACTAATATTTACCATCAGCTAATGTTAAGTAAAGCAGATTACTCTCCACGGTGTAGGTAGGCCTCATCCAATTCGTTGAAGGCCTTAAAAGCAAAAACAGATTTCTCCAAGGAGAAGGAATTCCGTCTCAAGATGTAACACAGAAATCTTACCTGGGTTTCCAGCTTGCCAGCCTGCCCTACAAATTTCAGACTTGCCAGGTTCTACAATCTCATGGACCAATTTCTTAAAACAAATCTGTCTTCCTTTGTCTGTGTATCTTATTGGTTGTTTCTTTGGAGAACTGCGAATGATATAACTTGTATGCCCTGACAATGTCTTTTTATAGCTATTAAATCTGAACAACTTGGCTGAGTAAAAAAAAATCCTGGGGGGAAAGCCGGGACGGCTCAGCGGGTTGAGCGCTCGCTTTGAGGCCACGAGGACCGGGGATCGAATCCCGGCTCCGGCCCAGGCAGACCCACATGCTGAACTGGGGAGTTCCCACAGTTCGGTTCTCTAGCTGTCTCTGTCTCTGTCTCTCTCTCTATCTGTCAAGAGTAAAATAGAAATAAATATGCACTGAAGATAAAATAATTACTCTCTATAAATATAAAAAAAAAGATAAAAAAAAAAAAAAAATCCTGGGCCACAACGTTCGACCTCTGTGAACTTCTAACCTTTGGTGTTGGAAGGCAGTTAGACAGGCAAGCTCGAATTTGCGCTTTTGTGGATAATATAATATTTAGGCCTGGAGGCTTTTAGGATTGTTTTCTCTAAGAGTTAAAGTGTTTCACCCCCACCCCCGCAAGAGGTCTTTAAATTGGAATATTTTCCATTCATATTCCTTAGAACTCAAATGATCCTTTTTAATCTGCAATATTGGATTTGTGTTTAGTAATAGAAATTTTTCCCTTTAACATAGTTCCTTGATTCTAAGATAATGTCAATGGAAAAAGTAGTTTGGGGGTGGGGGACAGAATGGCAGCCAAATTATAAGATATATGATGCATCTTAATTTCAGAAAGTTTGAATTGGGGGGGGGGGAATTATGACTGAGGAAATGTGAAGAGTTTATTTTAGCGCCATTTGTTTTGATCTTTCCTGTAGAATTTCCCGTGCTTGCGTTTGCCATTCTCCATCCTCTGTTTCTATTTATTCTCTTTTTTCATTTTCACCTCATTGTCGGTTTTCTATATTCTCAAATTTGCACAGTGTATATCATTTATTCATGTTTCTAGATCATTAGGTAAGCTCTTTACTACAAAGGTGATTCTAAGTTCAGCATTTATAGAATTATTTAAAAGACTTAAATACTTCCCAATCTTGTACATTTCCACTGTTCTATTTTAGGTATCTTTGCATAACCGCCTATAATCTCTTCATGATTTTTGTCCCCTGGTACTTAGAAGCCCTGTCTTTATGCCTGCTTCTGAAAATAACAGGCAGTTTTCAGAATTTTCTTCAGTTTACTGCTGGTGATCATTTTCAGAACTAGGCTTGTTCTCTGCCCCTTCCGGGTATGCTGCTCCCTTTTCTTAGTTCTACTACACTTTACCATAGATCCTGTCTTTCCTGTCCTCCTGGCTGGCTTGATTCCATCTTTATCCACAGGCAGTCTGCATGTTTTTCTAACTACTCATTTCTTTGGTAGTTAAGTCCTCTGTCAGAATCACAGATAGGGGCAAGGTTAGCATGTGGGCTCCTGGTCAAATTCCCCATTCCCGGTAGCCTCTCTTCCATATGCCTCTCTCTTCCACAGCTCCTTACCCTCCTCCTTCCATCATCTGGTCTCTGGACCTTTGAGGCAATTACCTACAAGCAGCCCACATGCCTTAGAATGTCCTGCTCTCTGGACACCTCCTCATTTTGTTGGAAGGGCCCCTACCAATGGCCTCAAAGTGATTCCCCACAAAGTAAAAAATAAATAAATAATAAAAATTGCTCCAACAGCTGGCAGCTAGCAGCTAACAGCTAGGCTAAAGCAAAGTGTTCCTAAATGAACATAAACAACTTTTGCAGAACATAAACAAAAATCAGACAAGGCCATTCTGAGACCATGCCTGAAACAAGGCAGAGAAAAGGCCATACCACCATCACAAAAATAAACATTTTTCTTTTCTCGCTGATAGGAGTCACTGCTACTTCCTTACTAATGACAACGCTCTAACATTGCTTTAATCCTCCCACCTACTACATAAAAACTACCAAGATACCCATCAAATTGCTGGCATTTTCTGACAGTACTGGCCCAGGACTGCTCTCCACTTCCTGACATACCCAACTCAATCCTCACTCCCAACTTCCTTCAGCCTTCCTAAGGATCACTCGGTATAAATCCTAAATCTATAATAAAGACATCTAAGACGTTCCATGGTTTCCACTGTGCTTTCCTTGCTGCAACAGCTAAATAAACCCAACTTTGGCCACAAGTATGTCCCTGGCGATCTTTGGTTGGTTTCAACATCCTGAAAGACAAGTCACTCCTTCACTTATTATGAGCAAGTGACGTGCATTTTGAAATATTTTTATTTATTAATAAGGGCTAATTACAAGTAATCAACCTTCTAGTAATTTGGTCTATTGTTAGTGTTCTGAGGATTCAGATTTGGTGTTCTCTGAAATATGACTCACACATTGATAATTGCAGAGTTCTGCCTTGTGTGCCTCAGAAGCAGTCTTTGTGGTCTGTCCATCATCACTATTGGGAGTGAATAAGAGCTAGATGGTTCTGATTCAGAACTGGTGTGGCTGCCTATTGGCTCAAATACCCGGCTTGTTCTCACTTACTCTCCATTCTATTGGCCAAAGCAAGTCACAAGATTAGTCCGGTATTAAGAATGGGGGGAGACTAACTACGAAGTACAAAGCAAAGGCCATGGACACAGAGTGGCCATTAATTAAAGTCATTAATGCTGTTGTTGGACCTCTAAGTGTCTTATCTATAAAATAGAGAAAATCATACCTACCGCATAGAGTTTTGTCATGAGTGAATATGTATAAGAAATTAGTTAATATATGAAAAATGTTGAGAATCGTGCTGGGCACCCAGTGGACACTGTATAAATGTTTATTTATTATCCTTGTCTGAGTTGGTTATAGTTTGATATTAATGGACTTCTTGCTTTGTACTTACGCATTTTCCTCGGTTTCATTGATCTGTTTTTGTAGTTGCTCTGTTAACCCTATAGCAGATAATGATGCATATTTTCATCAATCATGTATTTTTGGCTGACCAAATATTCATTTGGACTCATATAAAACCTCCCATTTTCTTATTGTTAAAACAGATGCATGTATAATTTTTCTTGAATTTTCTTGCTCAGTGTCACTTTATTAGATGTGCTTCCCCTGAACTTATATGAGTAACTTCCAACAAAATCTCAAGGTTTGCTTAATAAAATTATTGGGTTATTTTTAAGTGCCTGGAGCATAGTTTTATAGTGTGAAATCTGATACAAGTTTAAACTGAAAGTTTGAGGATTTTTTCCTATCTAAGGCTAGGCAGAGTTCTCCACTGGCAAGGGGGATTAGGGGGGATAGATTGGTCAAGGAGTTAATGCACAACCTGTGTAACTGTATAGGCCTGTGACTGTCACTCAGTATAAGTAAGCTTTGGTCAAAAAAGCTGAAGAACCATCCTTTAAGAGCAGCTTGTAATGCTCACTGTGTGTCTTAACTGAGGAGTTCATTTTATTGGTTCTTCTTTGTTGTTTTCCATAATGCAAGGCAAACGCTGCTAATACAAGCTTTGCAGTGTAAGCCAGCAATCGTACAGAGGCCAGAACACCTTTTAGAGAGTGTGCCTCTGCGTGGGACTTGCTTGCATTTCAGAGCTTGGTGAGCTCCAGCCAGCTTTCTCATCTGCACCTCCCATGACGCTCACCACAGTTGCCAAGAGTCCTCAACAGACACAGCGGACTTTGAATGGCCTGGGCAAGGTCGGGCAGTACCACGCTGTAGTACTCCAACTCAGACCCAGCATCTAACTCCAGGTCTGCAACAACACCCACGGCACTGTAGCCTTTCCTTTTGAAAACTGAGAAAAGGAAGGACAACAAGAAAGCAGGCTGTTTCTGAAGATGACACTGCTCTTGGGGGACTGGTAGGGTGCAAATACAAAACCTCCCAAAACAAGCCACTTAGAGTTACTGTTTAGGAAGAAAAGCCATTTAAATTGGTTTTCAAATAGAGTGTTCTTTTCTTTATTCTTATATAACTGCAAAAATGACTGGACACTTTGGACTATACATTTTTTCAATCTTTCCCAAATGAAATCACCTTTGGTAGAGAACCAAGCATGGAAAATTTCAGCTCGAAAGAATGACTTTGTAAAATCATGGAGTAATTTAGAAAACATAATGGAAAGAAAACGTGCATGTAGCCAGAGGTAGTAACACTGGTTGGTCTGATGTGGTTGGGGAATGAACAGTTTTGAACAAATACATTTTTATATAATGAAGCATAATCTATTATTGTTTTGCATGGAAATCCATCAATGTTTTTGTTGTTAACTGTTTATAATAATGCAGTGTATGTATTTTTAGGAAAATAGTTAAAGAAATTTGGGGAGCACAATTTCATGTTTAATATCTTTGTCATGCTAATGAGAAAAAAATATGGGTGGTATAATTCCAGGAACTTGTAATGTTTCTAAAATAACTAGTTGAATTTTTTTTTTTTAAATTTATTTTTATTGTTTTTTGACAGAGAGAGAGAGAGACATGAAGAGAAGGGAGAGGACCCAGAGTAGTCTCCATAGTTTTCCATATAGTTTCACTCCACAGGCGGGCACGGGGCTGCGCAGGGCAGGTACTGGGCTGGGAGCCTCCCACACGGGCCCCGGCAAGAACTGAACTGGGGGCACACCCCAGTTCAGCACATGGGTCCACCTGGGCCAGGCCCGGGATTCGATCCTCAGGCCCTGGAGCTGCAAAGCGAGCGCTTAACCCACTGAGCCATCCCAGATTCCCCTAGTTGAATTTTTAAATATCAAATTTCTTCTCAAAAAAAAAAAAAAAGAAAGAAAATACTGATAAAAGAGTAGAAAATAAAAACCACCTGTGCCCAACTACCAGCAATAATCAGTGCTACTGTTTGTTTTTATCCTTAGCCTCTGTGCGTGTGTGTGTGTTCAAATGTAACTTTAGTTATTCTTACAAAAGTGAGGTTATATTCTACAAATTGTTTCATTACTCTTTTCACTTATAATACATGCATGATATAAGACTTTGAAATTAGTTCCAAATAAACGCAGGTCCCAAAACTACGTACTTTTGCTCACAACTCTGGATGTCATTTTTTATGTTCTTTGATGAGCTCAGTTGATCATTTTCTTTTGTTACCTTGGTCTCTCTATCATTCCACCAGGTGCAAAGTACTTAAATTACTAAATTTTTATGTTAATTTTTAAAATAAATGAAATCTTCATAACTCTTATTGTTTTCTTTTTCTTGGCTATTCTTTCCTAATATACTTCTATAGGACTTTTAGATCATTTTATTAAGGTCTAAAAAACATTTTTTTTAGGGGGGGCGATAAGGGAAGTGTTAGCATTATAGGTTTGGGGAGAAGTAGCATCCTTACATTACCCTCCCATCCAAGAACATTGAATATCCTTCATATATTAAATTCTTCTTTTATATTCCTTGGTAAAGTTTTATAGGTATAATTTTATGTAGATGCTGCCTGTTTGGGGCATTTTTGCACTGGAGTATTTAGCACTTTGTTTCTTATTAAAATAAAATGTTTTTATTATATTTTCCTCAATTTTTAAGTAACTTATACATATATTTTTAGGAGAATATGCACATATTTTTAGAAGAAATTAAGAAGAAGTACTTAGTTCCTTCACCCAGCCCTCAATCTCAATCCCCAGCAGCATACAACTTTATTTGCAGTTTTTATGGTGCTGAATTCTCTGTAAGTAAAAAAAAAAAAAAATGCACTTAAAGTTATTGATATATTAACTTTGAACTGTTTATTAATTGGCACCATCACTTTCATACCCTTACTTCTTTTATGCATGCCCTAATATTTGATAAATATATTATTTTTAGTTTATGGACCATTTAACTTTCCTCTTCTATGAAATGCCTATTGTGTTTTGCTTCCTCACCCCCATCCCCACCTTTCTTATTGAGTTGTATGTTTCATTCCTATTGATTGGGGAAATTCTTTATATTTTCTAGATACTAACACTAATCCTTCATATAATAGCTGATATGAGTTACAAATAGCTCAGCTTTTGGCTGTTTTTCTTTTTTTCACTTTAAAATCAAGAAGCTCTTGATTTTAATATAGATCAAATCATCTATCTTTTCAATTAGTGCTTGTGTTTTTTTGTGACTTTTTATTTAAGAAATTCTTCTTTTACTCCCAGATCATAAAATTGTTTCCTATATTATTGATAAAAGTTGTATAGTTTACCTTTCACATGTACAGTTTTGTTCTACTTGCAACTGATTTTTGTATATGATGTGAGAATAAAAATCCAATTTTATATTCTCCACATGGAAAAATAACGGAGTATTTTAGGAATTCAAACTTTTCTCCAGTGCTCACTGTGGTGTGAATGAGATGCCATATTATTGTGAGTCTGCTCCTAAGATCTCTATGCTGATATCTCCCTTCCAACATCTCCCTGCCTTTATTACTATAGTACTGAAATAAACTATGATACCTAGCATAGCAACAGCTCCATACCTTCTTCAGGAGACTATGAGCTGTTTTTCATCCCTTGTCTTTGCATATATATTTTAGAATCATTTTATCAAGTTTCATGAATTAAAATTGCATCAAATGTACAGAAGAATTTGTGGAGAATTTAGTCCTTGTGACATTGTCTTTCCATCCATAAACATGACATACTCTCCATTAATATTTTTCAATAAGGTTTTATATACTTTCTCCACGCTTTTGCACATTGTTTGTTAGATCTATTCCTATATATTGTTGCTTTTATAGATGGCATCTTTAGCATATTGCCTTTATACTCCAGAACCTTGCCTCATACTCTCACGATTTCTAATAATCTGTTATCTAAAGACCCTTTTACTTTTTCAACATAGACAATGTTATATACAATGTTTCTTTCCTTCTGTTCCAATTGTTATACTTTTAATTTATTTTTCTTGAGTTACTTCACTGGCTTCCAGTACAATATTGAATAGGAGGGAAGAGATAAGACATTCTCATTTTGCAATTTATAGGTCCTTTTGTCAGCTTAAGAAAGTTTCTTCTCTTCCTAGTTTTCTTAGAACTTTTAATAATACATAGCTTTGTAATTTTATCAAGTGCCTTTCCTGCATCTATTGAGATAATCACATGGTTTTTAATCCTTTAATTTGTTAAGGGATTTTCTCATGTTAAATCGTGTATTTCTGGGATAAAAATTAACTTTGTCATAATATTTCTCTGAATTTGGCTTGGTAAGTTTTTGTTTAAGATTTTGCAAATAAATTATGGGTTAGATCAGTTAAGAATTTTCCTTTCTTTAATTGTCTTTGCTTGGTTTTGATATCAATGTTATACTTGCATCATAAAATTAATTAGGAAGTATTCCCTATTTTTCTATTATCTGAAAGAGTTTACATAAGATTGGAATTATCTGTTACTTGAATGCTTGATAAAACTTGACTTTAAAACCATTAGCATCTAGTATATCCTTGAAGAAAAATTTTAAACTGCTCATTTAATTTTTTCAAGGACTAGCTATAGAATACTGATGTTTCCTATTTCTTCTGTAGTCCATTTTAAGTGGTATTTTTAAAAGAGTATATCCACATCCTATCTGCTTTCTAATTTATTATTTTTTAAATTATTTCTCATAAACTTTGTATGTTTTAAACTTTTCTTACATCTGTAGTTTTTCCTATTATTTTTATTCTTTGACTTTTTAATTTATTAATTTGCCAGAAATGTGATCATTGATATTTTTAAAGAACCAATGTTTAGCTTTGTTAATGCTCTCTAGTGTATATTTTCTAGATTATTAATTTCTATTTTTATCTTAATTGCTTCCTTCCTTCTGCTTCTTTGGATTTATTTTGCTGTTGTTTTTATAATTCTTAAGTTAGTTAATGAAGTTGTAACTTCTCTCCTTTTCTAATATAAGTATTTAAAGTATTAACTTTCATTAAGTGTATCTCTTTAGCTATAAGTTAGTTATGCAATTTTTTTTGTTTTTGTTTCATTTTTTTAAATTTTTTTCTAATTGTAATTATGAGTTCCTCTTTGCTCTATGAATTGTTTAGATACTTCATTTAAACATATATTAAAATGCGCAAACAGGAGGATGGAAGGGGAGGCACACACTGTGCCTGTTCCCTTTGTCAGAACAACAGACACAGGGCATGATACTGCCAGCGAGTGCCATGACCAAGGGACATAGTGACACTAAAAGGGAGGAAGAACAGAAACAGAGGATTGGGGTTTAAAATACAATGATCAAATTCAATGCCAATTCTGCCAATGAATAGCTAAGCTCTATCCCCTTAACCGCTGTCAAACACTTTTCATATGTATCCTTTAGTGACCCTGTCATCTCTGAACAGTGGGAATTTTTATTCTTTTTTTATAGATGAGACATGTTTTAAGACATCACATGAGCATTATTGTATAGTAAAGAATTTAATCGTGTTCAAAGAGAGATCTAGATTTTACTATAGAGCAAAGCTAATCATTTTTTTTGAGAGAGAAGGTTAGAGAGAGAGAGAGAGAGAGAGAGAGAGAGAGAGAGAGAGAGAGCCAGAGCAGTCTCCATAGTTGGACATGGTTTCATTCAACACAGGTGGATGTGGGGCCGTGGGGGACAGGAACCAAACCAGGGGCTTCAGGTTCCTGCATGGGAGGCGGGAATCTTCACCTCTGAGCCATCCTGATGGTTACTAGTTGTACGACAATTCAGCATACGGGTTTGCACGGGCCAGGGCCAGGTATCAACCCCCGGACCTTGCGATTGCAAGGCAAGCGCTCAACCGCTGAGCTATCCTGACATCCCAAGATAATCTTTTCTTTTTTTTTTTTAAGATTTATTTTATTGATTTTTGACAGAGAGAAACAGAGACAGAGAGAGACAGAGAGAAGGGGGAGGGCCCAGAACAGTCTCCATAGTTGACATTAGTCTTCCATATAGTTTCACTCCAGGTGGGCACAGGGCTGTGCAGGGCAGGAACTGGGCTGAGAGCCTCCTGCATAGGCCGTGGCAAGAACTGAACTGGGGGCACACCCCAGCTCAGCATGTGGGTCCACACGGGCCAGGGCCGGGATTCGATCCTTGGTCCCTGGGGCTTCAAAGCGAGCGCTTAACCCACTTTGCCATCCCAGCTTTCCCCCAAGATAACCTTTTTAACAAATGGTGCGGAAACAACTGGACACCCATGTGCAAATAAATAAATAAATAAAATTTTGACACAGATCTTAAACCCTTCACAGAAATTAACTCAAAATAAACCACAGGTAAAATGCAAAACTATAAAGTGCCTAGAAGATAACATAGGAGAAAATCTAAATGATTTTAGGTTTGGCAATGGCATTTTAAGTTTGTTTTGTTGTTTTTTATTTTTAAGATTTATTTTTATTGTTTTTTGTTTGTTGCAATGGCATTTTAGATACAACACCAAGGCACTATCTATAAAAGAAAGAATTTATAACCTGAATTTAATTTTTCTGCTCTGCAAAAGACACTGTCAAAAGAATGAGAAGATAAGCCACAGACTAGAAGAAAATATTTGCAAATGACATATCTGATAAAACACTGTTATCCAAAACATACAAAAAACTTTTAAAACTCAACAGTTGGAAAACAAACAACTCATTTGAAAAATGGGCCAAAGCCATTAGCAGAAACCTCATCAAAGAAGCTATACAGATGGTAAACAAGCATATGAAAAGATGCTCCATAACATACATCATCATGGTTATGCAAATAAAGACAACAAATACCACTACACACCTACTAGAATGGCTAAAATCCAGAACATTGACACCACCAAATGCTGACGGATGTGGAGCAACAAGAATTCTCATTCATTGCTGGTAGAATGCAAAATGCTACAGCTACTTTGGAAAACAGTTTGGGGGTTTCTTACAAAACTAAATATTTTCCCATATATACTCCAGCCATCATGCTCTTTGCTATTCATCCAAAGAAAGTAAAAACTTAAGTCCATTAAAGAACCTGCACACAGATGTTTATAACAGCTTTGTTCATAATTGCCCAAACTTGGAAGCAACCAAGGTGTCCTTCAGTATGTGAGTAGATAAATAAACTGTGGTACATCCAGACCATGGAATATTATTCAATGCTAAAAAAATAAAGAAGAACTATCAAGTCATGAAGAGGTATGGAAGAAACCTAAATGCAATTACTAAGTGACAAAAGCCTATCTAAGAAGGCCACACGCTGTATGATTTCAACTATATGATATTCTGGGGAAAATAGAACTATGAAGACAGTAAAAGGATCAGGGGTAGTCTGGATTATAGGAGAGAGGGATGAACAGGCAGAGCATAGAGGATTTTTAAGGCAGGAAAACTACCCTATGATACCATAATGGTGGATGCATGTCATTATGCTTTTGACAAAGCCATAGAATGTACAACACCAAGAGTGAACTTATATAAACAAAGGACTCTAGGTGATAATAATGTGTCAATGAGGATCATCATCAATGTAGGTAATACATATGCAGGCACCTCTCTAGTACAAGATTTTGATAGTGGGGAGGCTATGAATTTGTGGGGGCAGGAGGTATATGGGAAATCTCTGTATCTTCTACTCAATTTAGCTATGACCCTAACTAAAGCTGCCCTAAAAAATCAAGTGTATTTAAAAAGCAAAAGAACAAAAACCCAATGGGCAGACCTCCTGCTAAGGTCTGCCTCTCAGAAACCCATCTTGCCTGAGACCTCAAAAGAGGCAGCCTTTAAACCTAAGCAAAGAAGTTGGGATTCCTGTGGATGGATCCCCCAAACAACTACACCATGAAGTCTTTCCCAGCGTTTGTTTTTTTTTTAGGTTTATTATTTGAGAGGAGGTGAGTAAAGGAGGTGGGGGGTGGGAGGCAAAGCAGTCTCCATAGTTGTACATCATTAGTTGTGACACGATTTCATTCCACACAGGCGGATGTGGGGTCACATGGTGAGGGAACTGAACCTGGGGGCCTCTCACACGGGAGGCGAGAACCTTCACCACCAGGTGCACTGCAGTTCAGCATATGGGATTTATATGAGCCAAGGCCAGGAATTTAACCCCAGATCTTGCAATTACAAAGCAAGTGCTCAACCACTGAGCTATCTGGGCATCCCTTTCCCAGACTCTTTCATGGTCTTAAAAATCCTGCATGTGAGTATCTCACATTCCAGGGAATATTTGCTGAGAGGCAAAGGCCCCAGGGAGGGAGCTTCGGGTCATTAACCCTCTATGTGCATTAGTTTGTCAGAGCTTCATCTGAGAGCAGGAAGCAGGGAACAAGACACAGACCTGAACAAGGCTTCAGACCCAGGACACATAGCACCCAGCACAGTAAACCTTTGACTCACCAAAGTTAGTTCTCTAGGTCTTGGTTCACCACTGCTCACAGATAAGGCCGTGATCTGCAGTTTACACCGACTTGGTGTGGAAGTGCCTCATTGTTATGGGGCAATGGCAGGCAGTATGCCAGCTGGTGTGCGGCCAAATGTGGAGACTGCACAGTGGTTTTGTGATTTCGAAGCCACACCTTATATGAGCCATCTACTCTGCTCATGTGTAGCTGGTTCCAAAGATAAACCTTCCCCCACCCCTCCCAACCCCCCAACACTGTGAGGCCAGGGGTTGCCATTAGCAGTGAAAGGGCTGGGAAGTTATCAAAGTCACTGGCAGGAAAAAGGGGTCAGGAGTTAGGGAGAAAAAAGACAAATAGAAAGAAGATGGGTCTTTCCTGCTGTAAAATCCATTGAAAAGATGTGAAGACCAAATCAAGAACCCCACGAGCTCATTCCTTGTGCCTTACGGTGGGACCAGCTATAGCCCCCAGCCCTCCACGTGCATGAGCCCTGCAGACTTCTTTGTTCTGGCTCAGAACCCCCATCCCATTTTGCTAGCCTCCCCCCAAGTCTGATTTGGCAGAGCAGAGCGTGGGCATGAATTCTATCTTTGGAAGCTCTTCCTCTCTCTCACCACTAAAAATAAACCATCCCAGCTGTCCAATGTGACTTGACAGACACTCACAGTGACCCCACTTCTACAACCAAGGAAATACAGATGATCTGTAACATGTGTCATGGCTCCCCAGTCCCTGCCTCATTCGCTCTTCCTACAAGACTTCTTGGAAACACTTGATTTCAGGAAAAAGTCATGAGGTTATTAAGCCATGTGTAGTATGAAATGACAAAGACAGCCCTTTCTTGCCACCTAGAATTTAAGATCCAAAATTTTAGGTGACCAAGGAGGAATAAAAAGCCAGAATCAGTAGCAAATACCAGGACAGACTTGTCTCTAGGAACAAGGAACAAGGGCCATTATAACTGAGATGGAAACAAAGGAAAATAATTTACTATGACCTTGATTTGTGCTCATGAATGATTATTTCTTCCTGTGGTCAACTGTTCTAAGGAAGAACTACTTGAGTGCATGTGATTCATTTCTGCAAACTTGTTCTAACCTGAGCTTTTAATTTTAGACCAGGGATCCAAGTTAAATATTTTATGTGAACAGTCCAAGAATAGAAGATGAGAAAAATGGAAAGGAAAAAAGAAAACCCTTTCTTGGACAAATTATGGTGCACATTCAACCAACATTCATGGAGGGCCAATGATAAATCAGGCACTATACTCCAGATAGTTCCAAGTCCACTAATAGCTCCCCTCCACCAAGTTCTGCAAACTCATGCCAACTTGTGTTTCACAGTCTCTGCAAAGAGACTACTGGTCCAGGTGTGCATACAAAGTTGTCCTGAGTGTAGGTGTCACTTTGGGATATAATGTGAAAGGTGGATTTCTCTCATGTAGGTGTGCTAGCTGACATTTTGTTTTTCTGTTGGGATCAAATCAACAGGGTACACAGCATAAATCTGCTGCTTGAAAGCACATGACATCTGTATCTGAGGGAGATGGCTTAAATAACGTTTTGGTTTTTTTTTTTACCCCTGAACATCCAGGCTATAAGAGAAGAGATTTTTTCACATACTAAATGATTATTTTTTAAAGGTTTATTTTTGTTGTTTTTTGACAGAGAGAGAGAGACAGACAGAGAGAGACAGAGAGAAGGGGGAGGGCCCAGAGTAGTCTCCATAGTTGACAGCATTCGTTTTCCATATAGGTTCACTCCACAGGTGGGCACAGGGCTGCGCAGGGCAAGAACTGGGCCAGGAGCCTCCTGCATAAGCCCCAGCAAGAACTGAACTGGGAGGCACTCCCCAGTTCAGCATATGGGTCCTTATGGGCCAGGGCTGGGATTCAATCCTCGGGCTCCGGGGCTGCAAAGAGAGCGCTTAACCGGCTGAGCCATCCCAGCTTCCCCTAAATTATTTTTTTTTGAAAGCCACAATATAGGTTAGAATCAGCCAAGTGTGTAGCAAAATAAGGCATGGTCACATAAAGAATGCCCTTGAATGGTTGGCCTCCAATGAGTGGTGAGTTAGGGTCTCCTTGTCTGTACCCCCATGAGTCCCATGCACATCTCTATCATTGCCTTCATCCATCAAATTAGAATTCTATGTATCTGTTCCTTTATTAGCTTTTGGAGGTTAGTTCATTGACTGGTACATAGTAGGTGCTCAATAATGATTGCTGAATGAATGGACAAGGAAATTAATCAAGGTCCAGGGAATTAAAAGTGAGGTGAGGTTATTTTCTCAAAAGCTGAGAGCTGGAGGCATTATTTACACTTCCCTGGGTAACATGTCTCATGTCATGCTTTTATCTCCCAAAGAGAATTTAAATCACAAGGTGCTGGGGAAAAAGCTGATCATCAAAATGGGTGGACTCAGATCTGGGCACAAGAAGCAGAACTCTACCAAGTAGCCCCCATCCTGACCAAGGCAACAGCAAAAAGGGCAGGTAGATCCCTGGGGAAGTTTCTCTCAGCCCTTGAACCTGCTTCTGAGCAGAGTTCTAGATCAAAAGGGAGAGGAATGCAGTCTGTGTTTAGTGTTATTACCAACATTACACCAAACAAACAAGTTCTACTCACGCCTCCTAAGCCAACTCTTCAAGAAATGGCTTCCTTTATCTCCCCGCCTTCTTTGTTCACTCTTCCTTCCAATTCACATGAACATTGCACTGTGCTGGTACTATGACAGGCATTCAATGATGTAGATGGGGTATAATTGGGCCACAGTATTTTTACTACTGTTACTGTCTAAGAAATATATTTCTTAATTGCTTTGTGTGGGGGTTGTCCCTTTAAAGACAGTCACATTGAGGAAGGGATTTTTTTTCTCTCTCCCCATTGTGCCCTCCCCATTGTACAAGGGGTAAGTATCCTGGGTTGGGTTCGCCAAAAGTGTTTGTCTGCGGTGACAGTATATTAGCAAGCACTTTATTGGGATCAGTCCCAGTACCTTTCCTCCTGTGTTCCACTGTGCCCAGCCACATATTTGAATAGGCCTACGGTCTCTCAAAACCCACGTTCTCAGACTAGCGTTTAGGCCATTTGCTTCTGGATCTTGAGCATTTTACCTGACAGTCATCACTTCCTCTATCATTGAATAGACACAGAACCTTTAGAGCCACAAAGAGCCCAGGAGATCCCATAGTGGACCCGCCCCCTCACTTTATGGGTAATGGAATGGACATTCAGTTGAGGCTACCCCTAGACTGGGGCATTTTAACGTGGTTTAAGGAATGGACTATTACACTCTCATCTTAAGAACAATTTGCCCAATAACACGAACCACCACAGATCCCCTCATAAGGCCAGGGGCACATCAAGGACAGGAGGAACAAGGAGACCAGGCTCGGGTACGTCTGCAGCAAGCAGGCACAAAACAAGGTTTTACATGTTGACTGGACATTTTCCTTAAGAAGCTTTATGGTTTTAGCCTTTACATTTTAGGTCTTTGATTCATCAGGATTTAGTTTTTGTATATGATGTGAGGTAGGAGTTGATGTTTATATATAAAAAATTTTATTTGAATTTTATTAAAATTATACATATTATTACATATAAAATAATATGTCCATATTTTATATGTGTGTATATATAGCTATATATCTCCAGTTGCTCCAGAAGTACTTATTAAGAAGACTTTCCAATTCCCATTGTATTGCTTTCCTGCCTTTGCTGATAATTAAATGACTGTATACTTGAGGGTCTATTTTTGAGCTCTCTCTTCTATTTCATAGATCTCTTTGTTGGTCTTTATGCCAGTACCACCCAGTTTTGATTATTGTAGCTCCATAGTTAGTCTTGAAGTCATGCAGTGTAAGTTCTCTATTTGGGTCTTCTCTTTCAAGATTGCTTTGATATTCAAGGCCCTTTAAATTTCCATTTCCATTTTTTAATTGGCTTGTCAATTTCTGAAAGGAAAAAAAAAAAAAATCCCTACTGGGATTCTAACTGAATGATGCGGCATTTCTGTGAACATGTCAAGCTCCTGCTTCTAATGTTCAGCCATGCGTTTACCTGATGGTGAAACTGAGACCTGCAGGAAGTCATGCGACTTGCCTGAGGACACCAATTATGTCAGGGCAGCAGTGGTTTCAGATCCCAACTCTTAGCCTGCTTACTCGAGTCCTTGTAGCACTTTGTCCAACAACTACTCAGCCTTGTCTCACATGTGGGCCAACACCCACAGAAATAAAAATTTGTAACTGACAAAAGCCTCAGTCAGCTCCACCTTCTCTACCCACTGAATGGTTTTCCTTTGGAAAAACAATGCCATTAGGTTTCCAAGTGAAATAGTCTTATCCTGTCTCCATGGTAACCCATCTTCTTCAGTCATACTGACTGGCCTCTTGAAATAGCTTTTCTTTCAAACATTCTAGGACTAAAAAGCAGAGCCTGGCTGCTCATTCTGATGTCCCCTGAACAAAGCCAGCACAGGAGAGAACAGGACCTGTTTGAGAGAGGAGAGGGTCTTAGATACTCCAAGGGGTCTGTGGAGAGCAAGGGTTAACCTCTCAGAATTTTGAATGCGCTTTGGTTCAAACTCATAAGTCTTGCCTTCAGGGACCATTTGGTCTACTTCAATAATTAGGACAAAAACAAAGCCTGGGGGAAGCCGGGATGGTTCAGTGGGTTAAGCGCTCACTTTGCAGCGCCGGGGACCAGGGATCGAATCCCGGCCCCGGCCCGTGTGGAACCATATGCTGAACTGGGGAGTGTCCCCAGTTCAGTTCTTTCTGTCTCTGTATCTCTCTCTCTCTCTCTCTGTCAAAAATAAATAAATAAATAAATAAAATGTTAAAAGAAAAAAAAAAAAAGCATGCCAAATTGTCAAATGGAGACACGTCCCTCCCCGCAGGAAATCTCAGAGCCTTTGGTAGATAGATCTGCTTTGTGGCTCCCAAGAAGAAGTATGGTATATAGAATTCCCCAAACTTAATTAACCATAGAACTGATCTAATAGAATGCTATTAATTGTATTATTTTCTTTTAGGAAACTGAACATCCCTTAGTGACAAATAGCCATGTCTTTTGATAAATTCCATAGGCTGAACACTTGTTTATATTCATGAAATATTCTTCATAACAACTCACAATATTAGCTCCACTCAGTGCTACCCCAAAAGCTCACAATGACCCTTCAGTGGTATGAATTTGGATGCTATTGCCCTACAGGCCCGTGTCTCTTAATATCAAACATTCATTAGAAGACTTACAACAATAATATATCAAAGAGGTCCTAGGTGTTTAGACCTATGCCTTACATCCTAAGTAGAATTAATGTAGGCTGGAGTGAAAACTAGGCCCTGAAGGGTGAGAGAAACCCTTGCCAAAGGGCTCATGGGGGCACTGTGTCTGGGGGCTTGTGAGGGCATCTGCTAAAGAATATCTAGCTTAGAGAGAACTAATGGATGAGCCCAGAGGACATTTCCCATAGTACATGCTCTAGAGGCTGGAAGGAGAGTCCCTTTCTTTATGTCCTGGGCCTTGCATGTTCCTGCCATTTAACTTTTAAGAAAGTACAGTCAGGATCCAGTTAGGCTAGGGGTGAAATATCTTGATCTAGCAAGAATAATTGATTGACTCAAAATTTTATTTGAGGCCTGAAAGAAATAAAAATCAAATTTGTTGAGTAAGAAACATCCTTAGCAAAAGCTGAGCTCTCCAAAGTCCCCATTTGTTCACCCAGGAGCCTCGCTTGTAACCATCCACCACTCTGCCCCCTGGTCCCGCCATGGACCCTTGGCCTATGGATATAAACAAGTGTTCAGCCTATAGAATTTATTAAAAGAGATGTCTTTTTGTCACTAAGGGATGTTGAATTTCCTGAAAGAGAATAATACAAGTAATAACATTCTATTAGATCAGTTCTATGATCAATTCTCCACATGTGGTAATTCTAATGGGGAACAAGCTGAACCCAAAGTCTCTAATTCTACTTGACAACTATAAGGATTTTGAGGTCTTATTTAAAACTGCTCATGGTCCAAAAAGGTGTGAAGATCTGTTAACTCTTCCTAGGGCCAGGATCCCCAGTCTGGGCTCTCTACTCTGGGATATCTGAACAACAGGAAAGAAGCTTGGGTTATATGCTTGGCAATCACATTAGAGCCATATATCCTGAATTCCCCCAGCCAATCTGATTTCCAACTGAAGAAAATCAGTTCTTGGAGTCTAAGCCCCTAGCCCAGAGACTGAGATCTCTTTTTGCAGAGAGGCTGTCCTGATTATCCTAGCCCCTCAGTGTTCCCTTCTCAAGACTCTTGCAAAATGTACTGGGCCTAGTTGTGTCTTAGGCACTGACTTTTGTCCTAACTCCTCATCCTTAGTGTAGACATATGAGGAGGAATCAATTCACTCCAGAGTACAAGTGACATATATATGGCACCGTTATCCCCACTCTCCACATCTTGCCTGAGACACACAATACTAATGAATCACTTGCTCTTTTCTGCTGAGCTCAAATATGGCCTCAAAATCCTTCTGCATAGTAATTGATAGGAGCTGAAGTCTAAGATGAAGCACATTTTTCAGCCCTGTTCTAGCTTGTGCTATTAAGGTTGTGCCACGAAAGAGATACAGGTTATGGTAGTTCTGATGAGGGAGAGATTGTTTCATTCATTTACTTAATTCATCAGACATTTATCGAGCAGTAACTGTGCTGAGCAGAGGAAGGTAGAAATGCAATGTGAGTAGAAGATGGGGACAATCAGATCAGATTGGGAGGGGGTGATCAAAGGGGGTTCCCTAGGGCAGGGAAATTTCTAAGGAAGAACAGAAACTAGAGAACTTCAGAAGCAGGACAGGGAGAGCATATCAGATAGTAGGAACCATTTATGTAAAGACACAGATGTACAACAGCGACCCAGGAGTTTTGACGACTAGAGTAAAGAACATCAGATAAAACAACAACAGGAAATGAGTTTTTATGAGTGTTTCTCAGAACACTAATGTCACAAAAATATAATGGGGGAGTGTTTAAGAAGATTCGTGATATTGTGCACATGGGAGGGTTTTGCAGACTGGTGCATGCTCTAAAACAGAGCCGCTCAGAGTGTGCTCTGTGGAGCAGCAGCAGTCTCTGGGAGCTGGTGAGAAACGCACATTCTCAGGCCCCACTCCTGACCCACTGAATCAGAAACTCTGAGGAGGAAGCTTAGGGACCCGGGGCTCAGCATGGCTTCTGGGGGTTTCTGGTGCACGCTAAACATCTGGAAGCACCCCTGCACAGTCACAAGCCACACTACTGCCATCACCGGTTCCACTCCTCTGTTCCTCAGGGACATTCACCACCCCAAACTGGACACACAGTTCCCCCCACTGCGCTCAGCCTCAGCTCTGTGACTTACCCAACTCCATCCATGCCGTGTGGCCCAGAATTTCAGAATCTACATTTGATCCTTTCCTAGACACTGTCCAACCCATATCCACTAGACATAGATTAAAAATTTAGAGACCAAGGGACAGTGGGCATAGCAAAGGAGGTCATGTCAATCTGCTCAGCCAGAGGGACCTTTTGTCCTCACCCTCTCTCTGGACAAGGATAGAGGGCCCAGACCCTAAGCTGGCCTGCGTGGGTGCACATACTGGTGTCTCCTCTTTCTTGCTGTGTGACTTGGGGTGAGTTATTTGAGATCTCTGTGCCTAGTTTTCTCAGCTGCAAAATAGAGATAAATATGGTATTTATCTCATGAGGTTGTTATGAGGATGAAAGAGTTAAAACAGGTAAAATACTTTGAATAGGGCCTGACTCAATATTTATTATATTATTATTACCATTATATCATTCACCTATTGTAACAGTTTCCTGTCCTCCAGTATCTCTTACAATCTGACTCATGGAACATTGTGAACATGGCAGCTTTGTGTTGAACAAATCACTCACTCCTCAAAAGACTTCAGTCGCTCCTCTTTTCCATCATTATTACTGATTTGAAACCACCTCCCTGCCCCCCTACCCCCACTCCCACCCCCCACCCCCCACCCACACACACACACCCTTTTTAATGTAATGGAAACCTTTGCTTCTAAAAGGCTCTCACAGATAATAGTGAATCTGCTCTGATTGAAGTCAGGGGATGGGAAGACCTTCCAGCTTCCCCTTTGACCTTCCTTGCCCTCAAGAGACATCCCTGTGGAGCTCTGGGATCTAAGGAATATAGCACAGAAACCTCTGGCCTGTGAAATCCAAACAGCAATCAAGTTGCCATTTGCTCCAACATCGCAGTCTCCTCCCCAGGAAGGCCAGCCACCATGCACAATTGCACCTCCCGTCTGCTTGAGCTGCTCACCTGGTGCACCCATCCGGATGGCTTCAGTGTGAACTTCCCATCTAACTGTCAGGTCTCACTCTGCTGTATGTCCTCCTGGTCAGCCCAGCTCTGAGGGACCGCTCCTTCCTCTTGACCCTGGTCTCCCTCCTACTTTGACAGACACCTTCCCACAGGCAGGGAACAACAGACCCCGGGGAACCCTGAGAACAGAAAAGCCCAGGAGGAATTATTTGCAACTCAGAATGTCCTGGCCAGCTGCCCAGGCTTTGTTCCGATTTCTGATGTTCTTTAGAATGGTCTCATTACATCACAAAGAGAAGCACAATTAAGCACTAATCTCTCCCTCTTTTTAATAACTTTTATTGTGCTTTCTGATTATAAAAGTAATATATTGAAAGAAATATGTAAAATGCAAAAGCAGTTATAAAAAGGAAACTAAAGATACACTATAATACCTCCACACAGAGACTGGCATTGCTAATACTTTGGTATGTTTCCTTTGAGTGCTTTCGTATGAATACATTCACATTCATTTTCATGATTTGGATCATAATTACATAACTATAGGTTACATATCATTGAAAAGTCTTCAGAAACAAAAAATTTAATAGCAGAATAATATTCCTTTAATTGGATATGTTGTACCCAGAAAAACAGGATTCAGACCCAAAACAGGTTTCAAAGTGAGGGAGTCTATTGCCGGCGTCCACAGAGGTCTCATGTCTCTCAAAAACCCGTGGCCCCGAGTGAATTCAGAGAGGGGTTTATAAAGGCAAAAACTGCAGCTTGCTTCTCTAGTTGAGCCTAGCAAGGCATTGTACAGAAGCTAAAAAGCCTAGTTAACAGAGGTGTAACCATTTCTGGTGAAGTGAGCTATTCAAGCAGGGGTGCAGCGATTTCTGGTGAAGCTAGACATCCAGGCACAGCTGAAAGTATGGTAATCACCTGGGGCAGCTGAGGGTGTGGAAATCCACAGGGTGGGCATCGGGGACGGCAAAGTTACAGAGCGGGAAAGTCATAGAGCGGGGGCTAGTGGCACAATGGTGGAAAATTACAGATTATAATAGATATATAATCAATACACAATAATAACTAACATTTATTGAGCAGTTATTATGTGTTAGGCGTTGTGTTTGGTGCTGATACATACAGTAATGAATGGACCAGGTTTTGCCCTGATGAAGCTACCATACCAGTCTGTAGCAAGATGTGTATTTCTAACAAATGAATATGAAAATAAAATTACAAATTGCATTAAGTTTAATAAGGGGAGAGATCAGTATGTTATGAGAAAGCTTAGGACAGAGGAAAAGTGTAACCAAGATTGGGAGTGTGGATAAAGGCTCCCTAAGGAAGTGCTTTTTCATTTGAGACCCAAAGGATATGTAAGAAAAAGTTAACGAAGTGAAGAGTGGAAGGAGAATAGTCCGGACTGTGTCAGGTTGTGCTGCATTCATGCTGCATACCAATAATCAAAACCTCTGTGGCTTACAACACTCACTTCCCTCACTCATGAGTCTTGGATTTGTCTGAGTTCTGGGTGATGTTGGCCGGGTTCACCTGGGCTCTCAGCTCCAGGCTGCAGGTGGTTACAGGCCTGCTCCAAATGCCTTACTCAGAACCAAACAGCTATGGGGACATGCTCTTCTCACAGTGGATGACAGTGGTAGATGAGGCCAAGAGAAACTTCTCAGCACATTTAAAGCCTCTGCTAGCATCAAATCTGCTAACATTTACCAGTCAAAGCTCAAGGTATGAGGGCTGGAAAACATGCCCTCCCTCCTCCATGGAGAGGGCATGGGTGGACTCTTTATGACAGGGACAGAGTGAAGAACTGAGAACAATAATACAATGTACCTCACAGAACAAACGGAAAGCGGAGGACAAAGGCTCGGAGTCAGGGGAGCAGTAGGAGAAAGGCCCCTGTGGCTGAAGCACCCAGAGGGAAAAGAGGTTGTGAATGATGACATTACAGAGGCAGTAAGACGCTGTGTAGAGCGTTTAAAAAGAAATCTGGCTTCTATTATCACTGCATTAACTAGTCCAACGGAGTGGTTCTAAACAAGAGATGTAGGGAGGCTCATGGAATGCCCAGGCCTTTCTCTACTGCAACAGCCCCTTTGCAAGCCTCCCTTGCAGGTGGGGGTGGTCACGGATACAGTTCTGGTCAATGAAATAAAAGCTTGTATCTGCTGGAAAGAGTTCCCAGGAAATCTTTGAATTTCCTAATAAAAATGGAATTAAATGTTGGCAGATCTGGTACTGGGCCCTTTCCTAACTTTCATGCCATAACATAAATATGATGCCTGAGGCACAACAATCATACTGCAATCACAGGGACAAAAGGTAAATATGAGACTAGCAGAGCAGAAACAGACAGTGGCTGGGTTCTTCACACCGTTGTTCAGCTTCTGCATCAGCTCTGGACTGCCTGCGGTGGGAATTCTTCTCATAGCAGACAAAAATAAGCCACCTTTTTTTTTTTCGTAAACCACTATAAATTAGTTTTGCTTTTACTTATCCTTGAATAAATTCTACACTAATACAAACAATATGATCCAATTTATGTGCTAAAATAATCTAAGTATTGTTTTGTAGGAATAAATTTTATAACATAGGAAAGAGGAAAAGCAAGGAGATCAGTTAGGAAACTGTTGTAATACAAGGTCTGACAGTTAAGTTCGTGAACCCATCCTAGAAAAAATGATACATACCTCGTTGCTGAATATCACTACGATCACCTTCGAAGTACTCCCTGTGAGAAGCTGTGCACCACACCAATGTCAGCAACTAGTCCACCCTTCAAAGCAATTTTAGAACTCTTTTTCTGGAATGGCCCTCAGAGCCATCGTCATATTACCCTTGTTGTCCTGAATGTCATCAAAATGTCTTCCTTTCAATAGTTCGTTTATCTTTGGGTAAAGAAAAAGGTCATTGGGGGCCAGGTCAGATGAGTAAGGAGGTTGTTCCAATACAGTTATTTGCTTACTGGCTAAAAACTTCCTCACAGACAGTGCTGTGTGAGCTGGTACATTGTCATGAGGCAAGAGCCATGAACTATTGGTGAAAAGTTCACATTATTTTTGTCTAACTTTTTCACTCAGCCTTTTCAGCACTTTCAGATAGTCAACTTGTAACTGTCCAATTAGCACAGATTCATAATGAACAATCCCTCTGATATCAACAAAGGTTAGAAACATAGTTTGACTATTGATTTGGACTGACAGAAGTTTTTTGGTAGTGGAGGATTCTCTGACTTCCATTGTGTACTTTGATGTTTTGTCTCAGGGTTGTATTGGTACACCTGTGTTTCATCACCAATGATAATATGGCCCAAAACATCGTTTTGCTTCTCCAAAAGGTCTTGGCAGGGGAAGCCAGGATGGCTCAGTGGGTTAAGTGCTTACTTTGCAACGCCGGGGACCTGGGATCGAATCCTGGCCCCGACCCGTGTGGAACCATATGCTGAACTGGGAGCTCCCCCAGTTCAGTTCTCTCTCTGCCTCTGTCTCTGTATAGCTCTCTCTCTCTCTCTCTCTCTCTGTCAGAAATAAAAATAAATAAATAAAAATATATTTAAAAAAACAAACAAACAAAAAAAAACAACAACAAAAAAAACAAAAGGTCTTGGCAAACTTTAATTCTTCTTTGCTTTTGTTCGTCGGTGAGCTCTTTTCAGGACCATTTTTGGACACACACCTTTCTCATGCCTAGATTTTCAGTGAAGATTTTCCTGTTTCTCTATTGATGTTGACTTGGTCTGCTATGAATCTCACAGTCAGCCGATGATTTTGACACACAATTTGATGAATTTTTGCAAAGTTTTTATCAATTATCTTCGTTACTGACCACCCTAATCTTACTTCATTAGTGATGCTTTCTTTTTCCTCAGAAAAAATGTTTATTTAATCCATTTGTACACTGCTATTTTCTTCATGGCATTATCCTCATCAACTTGGACTAAAATATCCCTGATCTCACTTCCACTCTTGCCAAATTTGAGAATAAATTTAATGTTTGTTCACTGCTCTAATTTAAGCTCTGACATTCTTGCAATGGCACACAAAAACATGCAACAACACTAATGAACACCACTCGGCAAGACACTACCACATGTCGACATGAACACAGCTGTGCTGCACGCATGGATATGTGAAGGTTATGAAGTCTTACTGAGTTGTTTCTATAGTGCCACCAATGTAAGTGCATAGTGGCAAGTTTGTAAACTTAATTGTCAGAACTCGTATATATAATACCTCCCCAGAGCCTCCAGAAAGGAACTTAGCCCTGCCAATACCTTGATTTCAGTTCTATGAGATCTGGCACACAAGAATCAACTGAGCGCTGTTGTACCAATTTATGACCCACAAAAACTATAGGATGATAAATTTGTTAAATAGTAGTAGAAACAACTATAAGGACAAGAATAGCTCCCAGGTTTTTGTCTTAAGCATCTGGTGGGTGGAATCGTCTTTACTTTGGTGCAGGAACCCAAACAAGAAACAGATGAGGTGGAGCAGGGCACTGAAGACATAGGCATCTGAGAAGACTAGGAGAAAGCTTTCTGTTGATGGCACATTCATAGCTGCACTCATGAACCTGGGATGTAGGAGAGGTCAGAGGTAGAGTTATAAATGTGGGAGCCACGGCCTAGAGACTGTATTTCCAGCCATGGAACCACTGTGATCATCCAGAGAAAGGGAAGACAGAGAGCCCGGGCTGAGCTGGGGAAACTTCTCACCCTGGCTAGAGGAAGGGAGGTAAAGAGATCAATAAAGAAAGTGGAAGAATTAACTGCTCAATGTGGTACAGGAGAAATCTAGTACAATGAGGATTCAAAAATATTCATTTCAGTTTCTTATAAGATAAATATATACCTATGCTATGAACCAGCAACACATTTCTTGCTTTGCCCAGAGAAATGAAAACCTATATTCACACAAAAGTCTGTTTGTAAATGTTTATAGCAGCTTTATTTGTAATCACCCAAAACTGAAAACAGCCCAAATGTCGTTCAACAGGTGAATGAATAAATAAACTGTGGTTCATCCATACAATGAAAAAATACTTAGTCATGGAAAGGAACAGGATGTTGATACATGCAACAATCTGGATCGAAAGACTGAGTGCTCTATTATTCCACTTATGTGATATTCTCAAAAAGACAAAACTACAGGTGCAGAAAGCAGATCAGTCATTGCCAGGGGCTGAGAACAAGAATGATTACAAAGGGGTACCATGAAGGAATTTTAGGGGGTCATGGAACCATTTTATATCTTGACTATTGTGGTGATGGTTATATAACTCCATGTGTCTGTCCAAACACAACTGAACACTTAAAAGGGTGAGTTAATTGAACTTTAATTTTTTTTTTTTAAGATTTATTTTTATTGTTTTTGACAGAGAGAGAGAGAGAGATACAGAGACAGAGAGAGAGGGGAGGGCCCAGAACAGTCTCCATAGTTGCACATCATTGGTTTTTCCACATAATTTCATTCCACAGGTAGGCACGGGCTGCACAGGGCAGGAACTGGGCCGGGATCTCATCCCGGTGAGAACCGAACTGGGGTCACTCCCAAGCTCAGCATATGGGTCCGCATGGGCCGGGGCCAGGATTCGATCCTCGGTCCCTGGGGCTACAAAGCGAGCGCTCAACCTACTGAGCCATCCCAGCTTCCCCCAACTTTAATTTTTAAAATAAAGAGAAATATAAACTTAAAATGTCCTCATGAATCTAGCCAGGTGAAAGCTAGTGATGACTTTCAGAACAGTCCAGGGGCACTAAGAGAGGGACCAGTTTTTCCACAGAGGAGTTGCAGGTAGATGGAGCAATTTCTTTCCCCAATCCTTCAGTTCCCATAGAGAGAGACAATTTCCACTCTTCACCCCAGGAGAGAAATGTGTTTGAAGACTGTTCCTTCTGTTTCTACCTCTCATTCTCAGGAGGAATGGCCTGGGAGGTAGACAGGTTTCCAAGCATGAACAGAGCATGTGTGTGAGGCCCTGCATCTCCCGGTGTGATTCTCTGGGAGCCCTGCCCAGGAGGCGTGTCTCTGGGACTCCTGCCCTCCACCTGGTCCTCTTACAAGAGCCAGCTCTGCCCTGGGCAGAGGGAGGCCTATAACTCTGCAACCATGGAGATGAATTATCAAGAAACCCAATTTGTCAAGTCTTCATCCCCAGGCATAACTGCAGTAATCAAACTGATAGTTTGATTTCTCCTTGTCTGAACCCTGTAGTCATCTCCCATTTAGTATCAAACTCAGAGACACATGAGGGAAAGGTTGTGATTTATTATTACCTTAAACCCCTAACACGTAAGTGCAAAGGCCTGAAATCTTGAGCAATGGGTGCACAGTAAGTTTGGGGGCTCGATGTTGCTAGAGGCTTTGGACTCACTAAAGCTACGTCTCACAACTGCAGACTGGCAGACACAGCAGAAGCCTGCACTGTGCTCTAGCTGCACCTTGGCTCTCAGCTGATTTGAGCCTCTCTAAGAGTAAATGTTCTTCTTTTCTTCTGACATTAGGAAGATTGAGGTCCAAAGAAATCTAACAGAGGAGATGAGACATGTCCCACTGGAGCAGTGAGGAAACTGGGTTGTTTGCCCACCAACTCCCCTTATCCATCATTTCGCTGAGGACATTGCTCCTGGGGGGCTTCAGGGCACCAGCACTTCAGCCTCACAAGACTTCTGAGCACACTCCCACACCCAGAGAAAGCCCTCAGCTGAAGAGTGTCCAGGGGCTTGCAAGAAGAAGCCATCAATGTCACGGTCATGGTGAACCTCCAGAGGACACACAGAGGGCCCAACAGCATCTACTGCTTTTGGCGAACAAAGGGTTCTAGTTAGCCTCCTGACGGGATGTCTCTCCCAATGGAGTGTAGCTCTCGTGACACTGGACAACAGGCACTGCCAGAGGTTGGCATCACAACGAAGGCGAAAGCAACATTTTCTCCCTCTACCCTCTCAGACATTGCTGAGTTGAAGCTACATTTCAGATATTAAAGTGCACATTTGGCTTAATGTAAATCATGAGCTGCACTTGAGATAACTGAATTTAGTGCTTTTCTTGTGTATTCTGAGTCTCAAGGGTGTCCATAGACTTCAGTGCAATAATAGTCTTACGAGTCCTCTTAATTTTTTTCTCTATAAAACATGACGCACTGGACTTTGGGCTGGATGAATCACCTTGGATGTCCTAAAGGAACTGCACCCAGTCCAGTGAGCAACATCGAACTGTGGCTGCAGAAGGACTTAGACTCTATCTAAGCATATGAGTGAGACCCCACAGTTGAGGCCAAAGAGTTACCATATTTTTCCATGTATAAGATGATACTTTAAAAAAATAAAATAAAATAAAATAAAAATGATACTTTTGTCTAAAACTGTTTGACCAAAAATTGAGGGTCATCTTATACACAGGAGTAACCCATGTACTGATTTCTTCAGATTGGGTTAGGAAAGTACTGGCCATCTTATACATGAGGGTGGGGGTAGGGTGGGGTTTTATACACGAAAAAATATGGGTAATATTGACTAGGGTGATTTGGGATTTTAACTTTTGTGGAGTTCTCAGCAATTTTTATTTTCAATATCTTAGTCTACACGTAAAGCAGATCTCTGACTATTTGACAATAGAAAGGTTGAATTGAATCCTATTCAAGTTTACAAGTGTTTTCTATCATCACATTACAATACTAGAATTTTTTAAGTCTATTGTTTGAGCTCATTACATGACCTCTGCTGAGCTATTTTGTATAACTAGGCGTCATCTGAGACAGGAACACAGAAGGGAGTAAACTGTCAGTATAATGTATAGGTCTTAGAGTTGATTTAGTTAATGTGCAGCGCTGACGCATTTCAGAGCCTTTAGAAAAAGCTAAATTGCCCACCTTAGTGTTTTATAAGATTTAAAGATTGCTTTGATGTCCGGATCCAATGCAGTAACACTCAAAGAGATGAAAGGCAGAACTCTGTGACTTAGAGCTGCAGGCAGGACCCCACACAGGCCTGGGTAATAGTGATATTGAGCTGTAGGGGGCAGCTTACATATGGAAGTGGTGCAGACTTAGCCCAGTTTCTCCAGCTCTCTGTGGACTGGCTAATTGGAATAATTTCTCGGGCTCTGGGGCATAAGGACTGCCTCTTTTTGTCTGGAACTAGGCTTCAGGGCAATTAGGACTGGCACAAAGTGATCTGGAATATGAAAGCCCCATGAAGGAAGTGATTGGGAATGTGAACTTTATCAGGTGCTCAAAAAAGGGCAACTGACCAACCTCCAGCCAATTAGGGCTTCAAAACTGGGTCAGGGCAGCAAAAACAGATGAACAAAAAACTCCACACAAGAAGGCAGCTATCGGCTAACCCCAAAGAGAGTTCTCAGTTAACACCGGACCTGCCAGCACCTTGGCCTTGGACTTCCCAGCCTCCACAACTGTGAGAAATAAATATTTGTTGTTTAAGCCACTCAGTCTATGGTATTTTTATTTTAGCGGTCTGAAGTGACGAAGACACCATGAAATTCCCTTTCTCATTCCATCTCTTTCACGCCCATTTCTATATACTCTTCAAAGCCCAGTTTATTAGCCAGCCCTCCTCATGTCCACCTCTTATAGCACTAGAAGGGTTCTTTTCTCTGCATTTGTACTCCTAACCACACTGTACGTTTCTATCTATCTCTATATCTCATAGATCTTCAAGGGGAGCATTCTCCTCTATCTCCAGGGCCTGGCACAGTGTATGACCCCTATTAGGTGGTCAATAAATGAGGGAATGGATACTCTACCAGCAAGAGGAAGCAAAGGTGAACTTGACTCACAGGTGTTGGAATAGATCCATTTACTTGGCAAGCCCAGTGCAATTACAGGTCTTGGATGATTTAAAGTCTGTTTCTGCAGAAGCCAATAAATCTTTGATGAAGGCCCTGTCATCCAGCCTGATTGCCCCGTTTATCTTTGGCTGTTTAAATGCACTGGGAAATACCTCCCGAGACTCTGAGTCCTACAGACAAGCCGGCAAGGGAGGGAACACTCAGGCTTGGGGGATGTAAGCAAGGCCTTTTGCAGAGCCTTGGGAGAGCCTCCCGTGGGAGGAGGGTCCGTGTGGACGGAGTCTGGCCTAGGAATTCTGGGGTCAAAGAGAATGGCTGGGTGTGACAGATTACATTAGTTGCCTCAGTCCTTACCCTTCCCTATATCCACAGCATTAATCATGTGACTTGGGAGACTGTATTTTCCCACCTGTAGACTTTATATCTGGCCGTGTGACTTTCCTTGACTAGTAGAAAGAGGAGCAAGTGGCAGGTGATGCTAATCCTCCAGAGGCCTTCCCTGTTTCTGTTTGCTACCTGGTACCTTTGCTATCACCAGGAGAATGAGGTTCCAGGCTGGGCCACTGCTCCCAGGAGCAGGATGAGAGAAATGCACAAGCAATAAGCACTTACTATGGAATTCCAAGAGGTTTTGTGATTTTTGTTATGCTGCACTATTGTGGCTCTGGTTTGTCTGGTGCGCCATTACCCAGATCAACCAGAAACATATTGGGTACCAAGGGCAAAGGTGAGAAAGCGTGGGTACCAGGGCAACAGGCAGGGTGGGGGTTGAAAGAATTTTTCCTTGATTGGCTCTCTGCTGTCTGTCTAGAATCTAGATCTTGTTCTTATCAGTGCCTGCATGGAGAAGTCTGGGCATCACCCCACCACACCCCCACCAGGTATAACATTCAAAGTTAGGGTGGCTGCTTGCTGGGAAGGAGAGCTGGGTCCTAGTCACAGGTGAACTGCAGATTTCCTGAGTGACACAAGGTAGGTCACTGCTCCTCTCTAAGCCTGGGCTTCCTCACACAGGGTTCGCTAAGTTAGGCAGCGATCACAGCACCTCCTCTTCAAATTCCAGTTGTTTGAAAAACAAACCAAAAATGTGTTTAAGGTGTATTGGTGTTGTCCTCCCTGAGGTCCTAGGATTAGTCACTCTCTAACTTGTTTTTAGTAATCAAGACAAAAGAAAAGATAGGCAGGGAAATGCAATTTTATCCTGATCCTGGGAGAGAAAGACACAGAACATTTGCAAATGGCCCTGATGACACCTATGCTCTGCATGCAGCTTGACATTATTAATACATTAAAATACTAAATGCTTCCTTCTTCCAGCTGCAGCCATCATCACTGTCCCTTCATCTACTCCCGTGATGTGGCTTCTCAACTCTATGTATGTAACCCAGATACTGCCTGATGTCACCGTCTGTGAGATTTACATAAAACTAGCTTGAATCGTCATCTCTCTTACTGGGGGAAATCTGGTGTCTTGCTACAAGTGTTTTGCAAATCCCTGGGTCACCTCCAGGTCCACCCATTTGAATGTCACCAGCAATAGCTTTGTTCTCCCTTGTCCATTGTGACATGAACCAGCCCACCTTTTCTTATTTCCTCTAAATTTACTCATACAAAGCATCTATGTGCAGGGCAGACTTTGCTAAAGGTGTGGACAGGGAGGAGGCTTATAGCACAGAAACACATACAACCTAAAGATGAATATCAGACACTCCTGTACTCCCAAGTCTTTGGGTCACCTTGCCACTGGGGACTTCTCTCCATGCTTTGCCCTGGGGGTCAGGGGAAGGCGGTGACTTCTTGACATGAGATATCTCCACTCTTGCCAGCTCCTACCCACTCTTTATAATGGACAGGAATATAGCTCTTCACTCTCTGCTTGGCCCAGGCATATATCCTCACATGCAGACTCTCAAAGTGTCTGCTACACACAGCACCTTCTACATCGGGTCTTGAGCAGCTCAGAGACCTGGCAGAGGCTCTGACCTTCCAGGCTCCACCCCCAGGCCTGGAGGCCTCCGTGAGTGGATGGGAGCAATATAGAGATTTATGTGTCCACTGATAAGGGCACTGCGGCCTTCCCCTTGCCCCATCCCTTAAAAGGCAGAGGTTGCTAACATCAGCTGAGGTTTTAAATAACTCTTTCTCTCTGTTAAATACAGACACACTTGTTTTATGAAGCACTCTTAGATGAATGCCAGGTCCCGTGCCCCACCACCAACCCCTGGGGACAGAACTATGTTTATCTTCGTTTTACTGATGAAGAAACTGAGACTTCTGAGGACAAGCCATCTGCCCAGGGCCTCCCCCATGGCTCCCATGTGGGACACAAACACAGGCCTGTAGAACAAACCCCCCTTTCTTCTCATCAACCTGCCTCTCTCTGACCTCATGCCTTAGCAGGGGTCTCCAAACTTTTCAGCCCGCAGGCTGCATTAACTATCAAACAGCAGTTTGGGGGCCGACTACACACTCGAGGTCCAAATAAAAAAGAATCAAAACATAGATGTTGTTTTTAATTATTTGTTTAATATTATTTTATTCAGATAAAAAGATCTCCACGGGCCGGATGAGAGGACCTCGCGGGCCACATCCGGCCCGTGGGCCGTAGTTTGGAGACCCCTGCTACAGGAAAGAACTTCTGCTTAAAATAGTTCTAGAGAAGTTGTGAAAGCTTACCTGAGGGGTTGTTGACTTTGATCATTGCCTTTTATCATGATTTTGAAATTTGTTTTTAAGTCAGTGAGGGGGATGGACCCTCCCACGTGCCAAGCTCTGATGTCTGAATTGAGCAAGAGAAGAGGAGGCTGATATGTGCTTGTGTTTGAGCCCACTGAGGATACAGCAGTCCCAGGAGAATTAGGACTTCCTGTCCCTGGTGGAGGTGTCTACTTAGTCCCCCTGCGAATGTCAGGAGAGAGATGGGGTGGGGGGAGGCTAAGGGTGGGGTGCAGAGAGAGGGCTGTTCACAATTGCTTCAAGGTGAGTTTGCCAAGTTTCGTCTGCCCGTATGGGCACTTAATAAACATTTCCTTACAGTGTTCTCTTGTTCCCCAAGAATCTTACTGCAAAGCTTCACGGTTTCTGAGTCCAGACACGCTAAAGGCAATTCCCCGGCCTGATTGTGTGGAGATAGCCCATTCCATTGGACTTTACACACTGAGAAATGCTCATACTCCCACCTCATCCAATCGCAACAGCCTCCCTGTGTGGAGGAATCGATATAAACATCCCCACTTCACAAATGGGAAACTGAGTCCCAGAGAAGCAAATCATTCACCTTAGACCTCCCAGCTCCTTAGTATTAGGTGACCAGACGTCCCGCTTTGGGCGGGACAGTCCCAATTTTTAACAATTTGTCCCGCATCCCGCGGCGTTTTAAAAATGTCCCGATTTTTGGAAAGAATGCACAACAAGCTAGGGAATGGTGGGAGATAGACCAAATTTTTAATCAAGAATTCATTGACCCCCCCGGTCAATGGTGTCCCGCTTTACCAATGTTAAAATCTGGTCACCCTACCTTAGTAAGAAGGGTCAGACTAATCCCCAAATCACTTGGATTCCTGTCCTGGAATGCTTCTGGATCCCAAGGCTGCCTCACGAGGTCCCAAGCCACCAGGATGTGATAGCTGACAGAAGCCCCAGCAGTTTCAGTAGACATCACACTCGGAACCCGGCACCAGGAGTCCTCGTGTCTTTAACAAGATCTCATTAATCAGAGCAGGATTTTATTTTCCTTCGTGGGAGTTTGGGACTGGCAACAGTTTTACCACAAATAATGTCAATCTCTATTTCTTTGAGAGGGCAAAACACTTCCCATCGTAAAAAAGTGATGTTTTGTTTCTGAAGAACTGCTTTGCCAAAGCAAGAAAATGGAGATTTATGATCACACAGGTTTAGAATTTGAGCCTCAAGTCCTGTGCATCACAGGAAGCCAGGAAAATAATGATCTGTCTATGAATGAGGACAGAAACTCCATGCCTGTTGAACCTCCCCAAGCCATATGCGGAAACATAAATAGTCACTAATGAGTGACTGGAACATGAACTTGTGCCAAGCTTGGGCATAAGCCTAGATTCCCAGGCCCCTGGCAGTACAGGGGGTGGGGGGAAAAGGGAAAGAGAAGAAAGAAAAACAAACACTTTATGTTTACATGTTAAATGACACAGTTCTAATGATTCATTGCTTCAAAAAAATTCAGAATAAGAATCATAAAATTTTTAAGAGTGATGAATGTGAAAGAAGGCAAAACTTGTGGGAGACTGTGAAAACAGTACCTGAAGGAGGATGCATCTGTGAGATGTTGGAACGCCTGAGTCTCTATTATGTTTATCTGTTCTTTATCAAAGAATAATATATATATATATATATATATATCTTTGTCCTATCCATTTTGGGAAATTTACTTAACATTAACTTCTAGTTCATCTATTGAGTTTTTAATTTTGCCAATTACATATTTAATATCCCAGAAGTAATTTCTTGTTTGCTGACTATGCCATTTTACAACAGCCCAGACTTACTTTATGGATGCTGTGTCTTGTCAAATATGTCTGGTGATTGTAGCGATGTTTTATGGTTCATTTTATTCACTGAATTATTTGTTTCCTCAGGAGTCTGTTATCAATGTAAATGTATTTCTCTATCACCTACAATTTGACAGGCACCTCTCCAGACACTATAGGGGAAAAAGTAGAGAGTTGTTACCCCTATGAAGCTTGTGTTCTTGTTGGGAGAGAAAGAAAATATACCCATAAACAAATAAATAAGATAATCTCAGGTATTGATAACCGAGAAATAAGTAGAAAAACTGTCTCAGAGCCTATGAACCCATTAGGACTTGATCAATTGCCATGGGGAATAACCACCCAGGATGGTAGCACAAAGAGATGAACAGATAGAATTGTGACAATAGAGGCTGAACATAAGGTGATGAGTTAAGAAACCACAACCTATGCTTAATAAAAATGTCAAAGGAAAAAATAGAATGAATAAAAGAGTCAAATCTGAAAGATAATGGATAAAATTTTTAAAGAAATGAAGCAAGATATTAAGCCTCAGGTTAGAGAAAGCATACAAAGTCCTACATGGTGGGGGCATAAACAAACCATAGATAATTATAAAACAAGTATAATTGGTTACATTTTATGTAATTCTAGTATAGTATCAAAACCAGGAAATTGATATTAGTACAATGTGTATATGTGTATATATTTATGCCATTATATCACTTGTATAGATTCACCATCATTGCATTCAAAATACAAAATATCCTATGCCAGAAAGATATTAATATCTCTATGCTACACCTAGACATTTGTTAGCATAATGGAAATATACACACACACACACACACACACACACACACACACATTAAAGGTGACGCCAGAATGGCTCAGTGGGTAAGTGCTCGTCTTGTAGCCCCAGGGTCCAAGGATTGAATACAAGCCCTGACCCATGGGGATCCATATGCTGAACTGGGGTGTTGTTCCAGTTTGGTTCTCACCAGGGTGAGCTTCCCATGTGAAAGGCCCCCAGTTCGGCCCGCAGCTCACAGGGGCGTGCCTCCCATGCAAGAGGCCTCCAGCCTGGTTCCTGCCCTGCATGGCCCCCGCCCACCTGTGTGGAATGAAACTATGTCAAAAACTGATGGTGTACAACTATGGAGACTACTCTGGGCCCTGTCCCTTCTCTCTGTCTGTCTCTCTCTCTTTCTCTCTCTCAAAAACAATAAAATAAATCTTTAAAAAAATATATTAAAGACCACTGAAAATGAATAAGGTAGATTACCTACAAAAAAACCCACTAACTTTTCACCATTAGCTACAGATGCCAGAAAAGAAAGGAATAATATATTCAAGGTGCAGAGGAAAAAGAATGCTATGCCTACCAAAGCCTTTAAATTAAATATATTTTAAATATATATAAAATATATTTTCAAATATACAAAGGTTAAAAAAAAGAGTTAAAAACATTCTTCATCAATGTAAAAATAATCCCAGAGAGAAAAAATAGGATTCAAGAAGTAAGGAGGGGTAAAGAAATTAGTAAAAATGTGTTCATAATTGAAAAAGAAAATTGACTCAAATATATTTATGTTTAAAAGCAGAGTGGAGCCCAATTATGAGACAGAAACAACATACGGGATGGAAAGGGAAGAGGAGAAGCATTCAAAGGTAACTGCCTTATTAAGGGATAGAAGAGAGATTGGTTTGGCTTTAAGTTATGTAAGAAAAGTACAAAGTTAAGTAACTGTTGTTAATAAATAAGAAGTAAAATTCAAGTTAAACCACTAAAAGAATATTGTTTAAATGTACTTCCAAGCCAGAATAGAGGACAAAGGACCTTGCAAACACTGCCAATCCAATAAAGGCAAGAGAGAAGACAAAAGAAGGATGAAGAAAAAGGGCATATTAAATCAGAAAAAATAACATTAACTACAAATCCTTAGGTATCCAGAATCAGGATAAAAGCAAGTGACTAAACACAATGAAGGACTGAAAATGTCAGGCTGGACTTTTTGATCTTTACTTTTGAAATAATGTTAGCTTTATGGGAATTTACAAAGACAGTACAGAGAGGTCCCATGTGCCCTTCATCCAGTTTCCCCAATGATTGTATCTTACATAATTTTAGTGCAATATCAAAACCAGGAAGTTGACATTGGTACAAGGTGTCACAGTTCTATGTCATGTGCTCATGTGTATACTTGTGTAACTACAACTATATTCAAAATACAGAACTATCCCACCACCGCAAAGATCTCCCGCATTCTATACCCACCCTTTATTCTCCTACCATTCCTAATCTCTGGCGACAACTAATCTGTTCTCCAGCAATATAATCTTGACATTTTAAGAATGTTATACAAATGGAGCCATACAGGCTATCACCATTGAAAATCAGATTGTTTCACTCATATAATGTCCTTGAGATCCATTGTTGGTGGTATCAATAGTTCGTTCCTTTTTGTTGATGAATAGTATTCAAGGGATAGAGTTACCACACTTTGCATATTATTCATTCACCCACTGAAGGACATATTATTTTTTTCCAATTTTGACCTATTTCAACTAAAGCTTCTATGAACGCTTTTATACAATTTTTGTGCAGACATAACTTTATTTCTTTCAGATAAATGCTGAGAAGTGCAGTTTCTGGATTGTTTACCAGGTGTATCTTTATGTTTTTAAAGAAACTGTGGGATGGGTTTCCAGTGATGTTGAATATTTCTTCTGTGCTTATATGCCATGCATATGTATCCTTTCTGGTGAAATGTGTGTCCATATCTTTTACCCATTTGCTAAGTGGGTTTTTTACTCTTGAGTTTTGAGGGTTCTCTATATATTCCAGAGAAGAGTCCTTTGTCAGATATGTAATTTGCAAATATTTTCTCCCAGTCTGTAGTTCGCCTTTTCAGCCTCTTAATGGGATTTTTTTTTTTTGCAGAGTAAGAAGTTTTTAATTTAATTTTAACAGCTTTATTAAGGTATAATTGGTATACAAAGAACTGCGCATATTTATTATATACAATTTGATAGGTTTGGAAATATGCAAACACCCTTGATACCTTCACAGAGTCAAGGTCATAGGCATATCCAACACCTTCTGAAGTTTCCTTGTGTCCCTTTGTTTTGTAGGGTTTTTGGTTTGTGTGTGTGTGTTGTAAGAACACTTAGCACAAGTTCTAACTTTTTAACAAATTTTGAAGTGTACAATACCATATGAACAGTGTTTTTTTTTTTGCTTTTGTGCTCCTCTCTCTGCCAATTCCACAAGTATTGATTGCTGCAGCTGTATAGTAAGTCTTGAAATTGAATACAGTGGTTCCTCCCAACTTTTTTTTAAGAATTTTTTTCAGCTGTTTTAGTTTCTTTACTTTTCCATGTAAATGTTAGAGTAAACTTGCCTATATTTACCCAAATAAATAAATAAATTCTTGCTGGAATTTTGATAGAAATTGTGTTAAACCTATATATATTAAGGTGACCAACCGTCCTCCTTTAGGGAGGACAGTCCTCGTTTTGGAAGTTCTGTCCTCCCTCAAAAAGTGTCCTCCTAGATGTCCTCCTTTTCAATATGTAATACTAGATGTCCTCCTTTTCTTTTCTTTTCTTTTCTTTTTTTATTGTTAAATGTATTGGAGTAACATTGATTGGTAACAATTAGATTCCGGATGTACAAGTCCACATCCCATCACCTATGCTTTGCATTATGTGCTCACCACCCAGAATCAGCTGTCCTCCTTTTCATTGGAAAAAAGTTGGTCACCTTACTATATATCAATTTGGAAAGAATTTGCCTCTTTGTTGATTGAGGTGTCATGTGACACATTGGGACACCAAAATGGTGTGAGCGTAGCATAGTAGCCTTTGAAGGGTAGAAATCTAGACTTTTCATTGGGACTTTTCTGGCAATGGTGGGGATGGGGACACAACTCTTTCTGTGGGATTTGGCTGGAGTGAGCTGTTGTTGTCTAACCATGTTGTCTCTCTAGACTGCCTCTTTCTTGGTCATTGGCTAGACTGATCAGGCTCTCTTGGGGCTTCACTGGTCGGTCCATTGGTGCTGACTTCTCCAATATTTAGTCTGCGTTGTATGAGGCAAAATGAAAACAGAAAACTCATCTCCAAATCATCCTTGTGTCCTCCAGTCCCTAGTCAGTCTGCCTTCTCACCCCCTATGAAAGTCTTCTCACGATGGTGTTACATATTGTGTCCAGGAATTTTAGTTGTACTTAGTGGGGAGAATAGGGAATGCCACATTCATCTTCGCAGAAGTTCAAGTCCCCAGACTGAATTTTAGTAAGCAAAATCTTGTTGTACGCTATTTAAAAGATATACATACACCTAAAACAAAAAGACACCAAAAGATTAGACAGGAAGATATTTTAAAATAAATACCAAGCAAATAGCAGCCAAAAGAAAGTGGGTTCAGTAATATTACCAAATAAAATAAAATTTATTGCAGAAATCATTAATAGATGTAGATAACAATATTATACAATGATAAAAGGAAAAGCTCATCTAAAAAGTATAATAGCTATACAAATATAAATGCCTAAGGATGCAGACTTGAAAAGCATAATAAAAAAGTTGACAGGATTTCAAGGCAAAAATTGTCAAATTCTCATTCAGAGATGCCATGAATAAATACATTGCTCTCAAGAAGACAGAACAAATTGTAGAGATTTAGAGTAATTAACACAGTATAAAGCTTGATTAATGGGCATGTGAAATTCTGCATCCAACTCTAGTGCTTATACTTTTCTTCTAACCACACTAGAAATACGTACTCAAGAAGCACTCATTGTCCACACGATCAGGAATCTCAACCAGTTCTAGAGATGGGTAGCAGATATATCAATTTATCTGATGAAATATAATTAAAATGGCAATCAACCACCAAAACACTCTTCAAAAAAGGAAAAGAAATTCTTTATACTTACACAATAAAGGACAAGTTCTAAATGACTCATTGCTTAAAGGAAAAGCACCATGCCAATCAGGAAACATACAGGAGTGAATGACCATGGAAGAAAGCAATGCAGGAGGGAGGCAGCAATGGAACGCGTGGATTGATCCTCTCTGGTGCTTAGCTGTTCTTCTTATTAGAGGGTGAGGCAATATGTCATCTCTCTCTATTCTGAGAGATTTCCTGACATTAACTTCAAGTCCAACTATTGATTTTCTTTTTCTTTCTTTTCTTTCTTTCTCTCTTCTCTCATTTATATATTTTTTGCTAATCACAAATTTAACTTCCAAGAATTCTGTTTTGTTCCCTAATTATTTCATTTGAATAGCAGCTCATTCTTATTTTATAGCTCCACCATCTTGTTAAATCTATGCATTATTACTAATATTAATTTGAGCATTGTTGGGAGTATGGTATTTCATTCACTAAATTTTGTGTCCTCAGGAATCTGTTGTTTGCTTTCCTGGGTTTCCATTTTCATCCCGTTAGTTTTCTTCATGTGTGTTAGTTTGGGTTACGCTAAAAGCAGATCTTGAGAAAAAGAGGTGAGTACAAGTAGTCCACTGACTGACCACTCACCTGTTGAAGGGTATCTGAGCTGACCCAACCTTTAGCTATGACAAATAAAGCTGCAATGAACATTCACATAGAGGTTTTTGTGTGTGAGCATACATAGAAAATAAGGAATTGGCTCACATGATTATGGAGGCTGAGATGTCTCAAGATCTGCAGTCAGAGAACCAGGAGATGGGCGTGCCTCCCATGGGGGAGGCCCCCCACTGGTTCCTGGCCTGTGCAGCCTGCGCCCACCTGTGGGATGAAACTATGTAGAAAACTAATGACATACAACTATGGAGACTGCTCTGGGCCCTCCTTCTCTCTGTCTCTGTCTGTCTCTCTGTCTCTCTCTCTGTCAAAAACAATAGAAATAAATCTTTTTAAAGAGAACCAAGAGAGCTGCGGTGTAAGTTCCAGACTGAAAGCTGCAGGTTTGAGACCCAGGAAGAGCCAATGTTTCAGTTTGATTCTAAAGGCAGGAAAAGACAGATATCGCAGCTCAAGCAATCAGATAAGAATTCCATCCTACTCACAGGAAGGTCAGCTTTTTTGTTCTATTCAAGCCTTCGATGAATTGGGTGAGGCCCACCTCATTAGGATGGGCAATCTGCTTTACTCAGTCTATGGTTCCAAAAGTTAATCTTATTTAACACTGCCCTCACAGACACACCCAGAACTGTCTGACCAAGTGTCTGGGCACCTGAGGGCCCAGGGAAGTTAACACATAAAATTAATTACCACAAATGACTATAAGGTTATTGACTCCATCTTTTTCATTTGTTTCTACTTGAAACTCCATTTTTTACAATGCCTGGGCTAGAAACTACTTAAAGAAGTTGGAAATGTAATTGCCAGTATGCTATCCACTGCCTGATGCACTGCTACCCACTGACCCACTTAAAATAAGGAAAGAATTATATCCTATGTAGTGTAAAGTGGGAAAATTGTATATAATTTTTTCTGTTGCCAAGTCATTAAAATAACTTCCCTTTAGATGTAAGTGTAGGTCCCAACTGTCTTTTCTTGGGAAGGACTGTTCTTCATTCTGAGATTATTATATCCATTCTATATTTTTGTTTATTTTCTTAAATGATGGCAACAAGAGATAATTAGCGTTTGGTCACCTTATGTTAGTCTTTTAAATTCTTACATGGATGGTGGGTGACAAGAAGAGGATCTTGAAGACCTAATACCCCATTCCCGTTCTGAACTTGAAACACCTGACCCAGCTGCATGATTTCTCATTTCACAACTTTTTGAATGGTTTGTGCATCTCGTGGTTTAATAGACAATCTAACATTCTTCAGAAGGAGCCCTTGAAATTTTACCTCCCCTGGGCACTAATTTTCTACTCAATTTGTGTTGTGTGTGGGAAAATCAGCACAGTTCTAGGAATTACCATGTTAAGAGCTGGTGTCATGCTGGGTATTAATTTAGGCCCACTGGACAATCGCTGCACCTAAACACTGGTGAGTGAGGCAAGCACAGCTGATCTGAGTCCTGCTCTGAGCTCCCCACCCACACCCACCCCCACAAGCTGGGAAGAACAGATCCAAGGAACTTGACACTAAGAGGCTATGGGAATGCATTCCCAGCCTCTAGAATGGTTTTATTATTATTTCATTAGGCACACAGGACTCTAGTATGTTCCCAGCATGCTCTTAAAACACTTAGAGAAACCTAAGTATGAATTAGTAGCTTTCCTCTTACTTATCAGAAGATACAGTAAGCTTTTAAAAGCTAACTTCATTAGTATAAAAAAAAAAAACCAAACCAACAACCAGACTTCTTTCACAGGGATTGCAGGGTCATAGACTTCAAGGTCCTTGAGCTCTAGACAGATGCTAGGACTATGGGGCAGAGCCATGTGTAAGAAAATGGCTTAGTCCTTAGGGTTGTGACCAATAAGCCACAGTCATTTGTCACTTACAGCCAATACTTTGGGATTTGAGCATCTTGAATCTAAAATAAGCCCCCTAGCACCACAGTTATCACCCACCCCAGTTTCTGGAATCCCTGCTATTTTCACTGTATCTGAATATTCTTTTCAAAAACTTTTCCTTGAGGAGGGAAAGGGCGAAGCAAAGGGTAGAGGTAAATGGTGTGTTAAAAAGCTAAGAATGGTGCCTTCATACAGAGACAGAAGGGGAACCCACAGTTTTGCTGTTAACAGAGGGATTTAGACACAGGTAGCAGGTGCTGTGGAGGGTAGATGACTTCCTCATGGGGCAGGAGCACAAATGTAGCTACCTCTCTAAATTCTTGACATATTCGTTGGTTACCCACTCTGCTTAAGCTAGTTCCAAAATGTGGTTGAGAGGAAATAGATTTTATAGTGCTTCTCAAACATGAACATACACAAAAATCCACTGGAAGGCTTGTGAAAACAGATTCCTGGTCCTCACCTGCAGAGACTGTGACTCAACAGAAATGAGATGGGTCTATGATTTTCATTTTTAACATGTTCACTGATGCTGTGGTCCATGAATTACATTCTAAGAAGCCCCAAATGAGGAGACTTAGACATTGCTTATTTACAACTAAATAACTTTGGGCCACCTGTTTAATGGACTCCCCATGCTTTTTCTCTTTCCTCCATCTGCCCTCCCTTGGCTAGACTCTCATATATGAGTATGACAGGTCCTTAAATAATAGGCTGCCCAGATGTACCATTTTAAATGGAACAGAAAACAACGATACTATCTGGTTTCAAACGGTACATCTGGTCAGCCTGCTGACACCTTGAATTCAGCCCAGTGACACTAGGCTGACCACATGTACCATTTGAAACAAGATAGTATCATTGTTTTTTGTCCCATTTAAAATGGTAAATCTGGTCAGTCTATTAAATAATAGTGTTTTGTTTTAATGTTGATGAGACAGTCCTGGCCAGGGCCATTGTCTGTGTAGAGTTGGCACGGTCTTCCCATGTCTGTATGGGGTTTTTCTAAGGACTCCAGTTTCCTCCCACATCCCCAAAATGAGCCCCTTAGGTGAATTGTCCCAGTCTGAGTGAGTGTGAGTGTGAGTGTGAGTGTGTGTGAGAACAGCCTGTGATGGAAGGGCATCCTCTCCTGAATAGGTTCCACCTTGCACCCTGAGCTACCAGGATAGGGTCTGGCCACCCATGACCCTGAACTGGAATAAGTGGATTAGAAAATAATTCTCTTACTTGTTTTACTAATCTTTCTTAAATAAATGTACAGCTCACATTGTTTTGGCTCTTTATTTTGAAGTTTGATAATGTTTTTTGGGACCAGAAATACGCCATTGGAACTTAACTCCTGTTTATATCAGTTAGCTTAGGGTAAAGATGGTTTTGTTATATGAACAAAAAAGGAGATACATGGCAGGCCTGGTAAACTCCGTGGCCAAGAGTAACCCCACAGGATGGTCGGATCATAAATTCCTAATTGGACAGGTCATAGCGGGCAGTCATATCCCAGGCCTATAGCTTCCTTGGCAAAGGTCAATCTTTACCTTAAGTGACCCCTGTCCATTGTTATTACACATCTAGGATAACAAACCTTTGAAATGTCACAGTAATTTTTCTTTCCTGACTCCTCCAAGGCACAACCCAACACCAGAGCACAAGACCAGTAAACTTCTCATTGTTATCTTTTTTATTTTTAAGATTTATTTTTATTGTTTGAGAGAAGGTGAGAGTGAGAGAGAGAAAGAAAGAGAAAGGGGGAGGGCCCAGAGCAGTCTCCATAGTTGTACATCCCTAATGGTGACATGGTTTCATTCCACTCACATGGATGTGGGGCCACACGGGGCAGGAACCAAATTGGGGGCCTCCCACATGGGAGGCAAGAACCTTTGCCACCATCCCGGCAGTTACCAGCTGCGCTGCAGTTCAGCATAGAAATTTACATGGCTGGGGCTGGGACTTGATCCCCAGACCTCGAGGTTGCAAGGTAAGCGCTCACCCTGCTGAAGTATCTCAGCATCCCCTCCTCATTGTTATCTTGTTGCCCACATGCCATCTTTTGTTTCCTGTAAGAGTTCACTATTAACTATCCTGTACCCATCAGTGTATCTCTCCATTGATGTTTTACCCATTCCTCAGATAGTCCCACTTTGCTTTCTCCCACCTCCTTAATCTTCTACCAATGGATTTCATGTAACCTTCCATACATTCTCTCTTTGATTCTAAATGCATAAAAAAGAACTGCTGGGGATGCTGGGATAGCTCAATCCCAGCCCCGGCCCATGCAAACCCACATGCTGAACTGTGGCACAACTGGTAACTGCTGAGATGGCAGCAAAGGTTTGCTTCCCATGCAGGAGACCCCCAGTTCAGTTCCCACCCTGCATGGCCCCACATCCACCCGTGTGGAATGAAACCATCACAACCAATGATGTACAACTATGGAGACTGCTCTGGTCCCTTCCCACACCTCTCTCTCTCACTTTCTCTCAAACAATAAAAAAACTAAACAAACAAACAAAACAAAACAAAACCTGCCAGTCTTCAAAGCATTTTCTCAGTCCATTGAGATTTTGCTTCTAGGCATGTCCTCAGATTCAGCTCCAATACACTCTTACAAAATTTTTCTATAGGTTTGGACTTTCTTTCCTCTACAGCTATATGTTGTTTCACTTGAAGTTGAAGTTTCCAAGACCTACCAACCATGCTAAGTGAAGACTTACTGTATTTTATTTCAGGCAAGCAGAGAAGAGGGAGGGAGAGAGGGACAGGGGAGGGAGAAAGGGAGGAGACACTACCACATTCCATTCTGGAATGCTGCAGCTCATTAACAACTTTCATTGCAGGGAGCAGATGGCCCAGCTGAGGCCTATCTACAAAACAACTGAGGTCAGGGGTCATTTCTCTGTGGGAAGCTTGTTACCACCAGCGGCTTCTTCCAGAAAGATTAGGATCTTATTCAAAACTATTTTAAGCCTACTTTTGAAAAAAAAAAAATTATTGGCAAGCCAGAGAAAAGGCAGAATGTCTTCTTGTTTGTAAGAAGTCACCATGTTCTCATATTGAGCTGAGAGAGATGGAAAAGAGGTAACATCCTTCTAGGAACACCCTGCAAACAACAAAATTATGAATCCTGTGAGGGGCTGCAATGTCCCAGGCCTGGGCGGTGGGGAGATTCAATTTCTACCCTGTAAAGTGGAGGCCCACTCAGGAAAGGGAACCACTCCCAAACAAAGAGTGCATGACTGCAGGGGACACAGGACAGGAGCCTTCAGGAGGTGTAGTTGTGATGTGTTAGCCCAAGCTGTTCAACCTGCAACCTGTGGGCTGTATGCAGCCCGGGACAGCTCCAAACGCAGCCCAACACTCATTTGTAAACTTCCTTAAACATGAGATTTTTTGTTAAGCTCATCAGCTACCATGAGTGTTAGCGTATTTTATGTGTGGCCCAAGACAATTCTCCACCCAATGTGGCCCAGGGAAGCCAAAAAGTCAGACACCCCTGTGAACCAGAGCCATCTTTCAGGACAAAGGCACTCATTCCCTCAGCTGCTAGGAGAGTTGACTGATGAGAGCACACAGCTAAGCCCCTCCCTGAGACTATATTCAGGTCCAAGGGGGCTCCCTCCACTCGCCAAGGTTAAAACCCTCCACTGAATCCAAGGACTGGTCAATGCAGGGTTTCAAAGGCTGGATCCCTGTGATGGTTCATTTTAGATGTCAGCTTGGCTGGACCAATTGCCCAAATACTGGATCAAACATTATTCTAAATGTTTCTGTGAAGTTGTTTTTTCTTTTTTTATGAGATTAACATTTAAGTTGGTAAACTTTAATCACTCTCCATATTATGGATGGGCTTCATCCAATCATTTGAAGACCTTAATAGAACAATGACTGACCTCCCCTGAGCAAGAAGGAATTCTGCCAACAGACTCCCTTTGAGTCAAATCACAACAATTCTGTCTCCAACCTGCTACCCTCGCCCATCAGATTTTGGATTTTCTTCTCTACAGTCATGCACAATCTCCCCAAGAGGGAGGATCCAAGACAGACAGAACAAGAATATATAAGCCCTTGTGACCAGAGAGACTGGCTTGTTCTGGAGCAAACAGCGTCTTTATTTTGTTTCCTAATTAGCTATAGAGTTTAGGGTTGATTAATCAACATATCCCAGAACTTTTAGACATTTGTTTTCTGTCAAAGCTACAGGCATTTTAGGACGTCCAGAAAAACAGCATGGCCTTCCATCTTACAGTCTTTGACTGTCAGTAGAAATTAACTAGTGGAAGGTTTTCTAAATTACTTACATTCATTATGGAATGTATGGAATTATTCAACAAAAGAGGACTGTCCAATACGAAACTGTCTAATCTATTGAGACTAAGCCTTCTTATCAATATCCTCAATCACCACCCCACCCCACCCCACCCCACCCCCGACACACACACACACACACACACACACACACACACACACACGTTTCGTTGGGGTTAGGCTAGAAAGTCATGGTACTTGAGCGTCTGGGATAGCCCAGGGGTAGCCTTGAGAGTATGGATGCTCTGTGTCTCCCTGGAAGCCTAGGCATCACCATAGATTGAATCCTTTCCAGGGTTCTTGTCAGAGCAAGGTCAGATCTGCAGTCCAACATTTAACCTTCAAGTGTTCAGAGAGCAGAGGGAAAGCAGCACCACAGGAGTGGAAGCAGCGCCCCCAAACTACGGAACCTCAAGGCTTGTCCAGCCTGGGGCAAGCTCCCTCTCTGGGATTGGTTTCCCTGGAAGTGCCGCTGTCTGCACTATACAAATCGGTGAACCCCAACTTGTTGATCCTGGAAATGACTAGTGTATATGCTGGCTCCGCTGCCTCAACTATTTGACTGTAGATTTTATAAATTAAGCACCCCTATTATGTGGATGTTAATAAGAGCGAGACCCTCCTATGGCCATAGGCAGCCTCAAGTCGATTGTTAATACATGTAATGCTGTGCCTGGAAACAGAACTAGGGGTTTTGTTTATATACTCACAAGCTGTAACTTGCTTTCTATGGTACTTGATAGGGTGAGCTACCAAGTCACATTGCAAAGGGTATGGTACAGAATGGGGGCCATTTCTGCAAACAACTTATAGAAGTTTAGGAAGTTCAGGGTTTAGATTGTTGTTGGAGACACATTTTGCTACAGTGCAAAGTCATTGTAACAAAAGGCTACACTGGCCTATCTCTCACAGTCTTTCTTTCTCGAATTTGCTGGCAACAGGTCTGAGCCTAGCTGGGTAAGAGAGCTTGGAGTTTTTCTGCATAGTTAGGTCCTAAGGCCTAGATTTGGAGAGAGATAAGAAGGCTCATCCAGTTTTTCCAATCTTTCTGATACTAGGGGTCTGAATTTGGTGGAATATTGGGTATTTCCCAATCATTGGTAAGACTCTGGTTTTCATTTGTATCATGTCCCTCCAATATTAGAACCCAGATGGGAGAGAGGATAGTTCTCCGGCCCAGACTTCCAAATGTTATTAACTGTTTATCAGGTGTCTTAGTGCTTCCATCTGACCCCCAGCATCCAGCACAGAGTGGGTACTCAATAAATCTATGCTAATTAATGAAACACATTTGGCCAGAAATGCATCCACCAATTTTGTTTTCCCTCTTAATGTTGACAAACATTAGAGGCAAAGTGTTCCATTTATCCCACTGGAAAGAAAAACCATACCTTGCTACTGCCAGAGATTCTTTGCAAAGGGAAGCTTTGCAAAGAATTCGGTGTGGGAGTTTTCTACAAAGTGATAAATAATAACTTACACCCACCTCCCGCAAGCACATTTCATTTAGGGAACAGCAGGCTTCTTCAGGGAGGCCCATGTACATCTCCCCACGTCCCCTGGAAGGGGTTGTGCCCTCAGTCCTCCTGCCTCCTCCCTTCCAGATACAGCCCCCATGGGATCAACCACACAAGTCCTGGAGTTGAAGGAGAGCTGCTTCTGTCAACTGCCAACACGCTGTCACTTTATCTCATGAAGGAGATAACATCATTCCTTAACACAGAAGAGAGCTGTGTCTCAGACAGTCAATTCCAAGTCCCCAGAAATAAGGCAGAGCAGAAAATCAGCATTTCCCATGAGACACTGCTACACAGTGAAGGGAAAACTCCAGCTCCTGTCCTGTCACCTCCTAAAAAGCCACTTCACTGTCTTCCAAGCTTCAGTTTCAGATTTATCCTCAGGGAAGTTCCCCAGGACCACCCTTTCCTCATGAGAGATAGCACCCTGTGGAGCCACTGGCCCATGAACGACCCTGGCACATGACCCTTGGAATTGGTGGAATATGTGTGTCTCCCTCATCAGACTTTGAGAACAGCATAGCAGAAACCATGTCTTATTCACTTTGGCTCCCCAGAGCCTACTGCATAGCAGGCCCTCCATAAACATGTTCTAAATGCATGCGTGCATGAACGAATGAATGAACGAACGAACACTGTCTCATGTTGTTTACATCCCTTAGAACGTTTATTCATTATAACAAGTCTACAAATAGGAATGTTTATTCCCATTGTATCCTGTGATATTGTGATTTATAGAAAATATGTACAGCGATCCCTCGTTTTTCGCGGTTAATGGGGACCAGAGCCTTCTGCAAAAGCTGAAAACTCGCGAAGTAGGATTTGCCCCTAGGAATTTTCTCATGAGTCGATGTCGCCCCGGAACCCAATCCCGCGCCTTTATGAGAGCCCGTGGGATGGACTCTGAGTCAGCTCATCTCTGTGTTTGACATGCAGGGATCCTTCTCTCTCGCGCATCCACATGACACAACGCTCCTTTCCGCCATGTGGCTGCCGACATGGTGGTATTTTTTCATTTTTATTTTTTGATGAATATTTTGGGAAAACCCGCGAAGCACTGAAGCCGCAAAACATGAAGCGCGGAGTGGCGAGGGAACACTGTATATATATTTAGTCATTCAGATGACTGACATATATTTCTTAGATATAGTATTCGGTTTTCATCCAGTTCCTGGCTCACAGCTCACAAACTCCTTGGAATTTCCTAAGTGATGAGAGTAACAATAGTGTCTCTTTTTTTTTTAAGATTATTTATTTATTTATTTGTTGTTTTTTGACAGACAGACTGGGACAGAGAGAAGGAGGAGGGCCCAGAGCAGTTTCCATAGTTGACAGCATTAGTTTTCCATATAGTTTCACTCCACAGGTGGGCACAGGGCTGCGCAGGGCAGGAACTGGGCCGGGAGCCTCCCACATAGGCCCCAGCAAGAACTGAACTGGGGGCACACCCCAGTTCAGCATATGGGTCCGCATGGGCCGGGGCCAGGATTGGATCCTCAGGCTCTGAGGCTGCAAAGAGAGAGCTTAACCAGCTGAGCTACCCCAGCTCCCACAATAATGTCTTTTGTTACGTTAATGAGGTGACTTTTTTTTTTTACCTCATAGTTCCCTCCTAAAGCTGGGGACTATGTAGCCAACCAAGTGATGGAACTTTCAGTCCCACACCTTGATTTTTCAGAAGGGGAGAGGGGCTTACAGTTGAACCAATTGCCAATGGCCCATGACTTAGTCAATCATGACTGCATGATGAAGCCTTGATGAAAACCCAAAAAGACAAATAACTCATTAACTCATTGGTCTTTTTTACTTCATTTGGGAGTGGGCCCTATGTATCTTTTCATCAGGCTGTTGATTTGTAGTCTTTAATATCCTTTCTAATAAATAGGCAATCTAGTAAGTAAACAAGTTTTCTTGAGTTCTATGAGTTGTTCTAACAAATTAATTGAACCCTAAGAGGGACTTGTGGGCACCTCCAATTTATAGACAGTCACACGCCCAAGTAAAATTCTGGCTTGTGATTGGCATCTGAAATGAAAAGCAGTCCTGCGGTGAGACAGCATAGTTAATAAGAGTTAGGTAGTCAGGAAAGTCCTTGGTAGCGACCTTATTGAAGTGAAAATGTGGTGAGTACAAAAGCCAGGTCAGCCGGACATTAGCAAGATGACCAATATTCAAACACTCCCCAAACTTCACAGCTCCTCACCCCCAGGCAGAACAGATTCAGGCCCCTGGGAAGTAAACTTGCAGGAATGCTTCTAGAGTGAATTAAGATTAACATACAGGCTCTGATACCTGTACCCCGAGACACGTAGACACAGCCGACACCAGGGGTAGTTTTAGTCTTAGCTGTGGGCATTCCACTTTCGGGTGTCCCCCCTCCTTAGAGAGCTTTGTCTTTCCTTTCAATAAACTTCACTGTTTAAACTTCCACTCGAGTCTGCGTCCTCATTCTTCAAGTGCATGACACACACCGCGATTCCTATGTCAGATGGGGGTTCATCCGGGTGGGACTTGTTAGGCCCGGAGGGATATGTTCAGATGGAAGGGTAATGAACACCCTGCCCTAGATTAGCACCAGCTACAAGGCCCAACTCAAAACCATGAAGGACAGCAATTCCCGATACCTGTTTGAGTAAAGACGGAGGCAGCTTCTAACAGCCCCAGATGGTAAAAGTCGCAAAAATGTTCTGATGTTAGTGTCAGCTCTGCAACTTCCTGACATACGCCCTATATAACCCTGACCCCTTTAGGTTCATCCCAGCCGTTTTCCATCGTTTCTCCTCCTGATACCTTCCCACTCCGTTTTTCTGGTTCTGCCTGATAACCTGCCCATAAAAATGTTTTCCCAACCCCCAGAAGTTGCTGACAGCATCTTTAGGCTCAGCCTGGCAGTTTTCCCTTAATAAACTTGCTTGCTTAGACTTTGTGGGGTCCTTCTTCCACAGACCTTACAGGACCTGCCCATAAAAATGCTTTCCCAACCCCCAGAAGTTGCTGACAGCATCTTTAGGCTCAGCCTGGCAGTTTTCCCTTAATAAACTTGCTTGCTTAGACTTTGTGGGGTCCTTCTTCCACAGACCTTACAGGACTGAACACTTTACCGTGGAATCTGATTCTTTCTCCAGGTAGAAAGCATCAGGACACCTGCTAGTGTCCAAGGATTGCTGGTTGGTGTCGGGAAGCCTCCACCCACACACACGTTGGAATTGAGTCTGGGAACCCTTCTCATATCCATTACATTGAAGGCAAAATTGAGATCAAAGACATTAAATAAACTGTGCAAGTTCACCCAGAAAGTAAGTGACAGAATCAGGATTTAAACCTTAAAGAGTCTGACTTCAAAATTCATCCCCTTCCCATCATCCAAAAGATCTTCAAACCAGTTAAAAGTTTTATGGCACCAAATTAGACTGACCAGATGTACCACTTTAAATAGGACAGAAAACAGCGGTACTGTCCCATTTCAAATCGTACATATGGTCAGCCTACTGACACCTTGAATTCAGACCAGTGTGACTAAGCTGACCAGCTTTGCATCCTTCCCTGTATCCACACTTTTTGTGATGTAACTTCAAGTTCTTTCCTCCAGAAGCAGATTATACCGTCCTCGCCTTCAATGTTGTTTGGCTTGACCATGTGACTTGCTTTAGCCAATAGGAATTGGCAGAAGTTGGAGTGTTCCAAGCCTAAGTCTTATGGGTTATCATTTTTTGTGTGCTTGTTCCCCCTTACACTTCTGCCATCACCATAGAAGAACATACCCTAGCTAGATCACTGGTCCAAGAAGAATAACACATTTGGAACAGTCCTAGATTAAGCCTTAAACTTAGAGCCAAGCCACAGCCAAGGTAGATTACTCAAATCCTAGTCAACCCACAAAATGTGAGTGAGAAACGTAAGTATTGTACTAATCCATTGAGTATAAGGATAGTTGTTACACAATATTATTATGGCAATAGCTGACTGATACAATGCAGAAAAGAAAGGTCTTTGCTAAAATGCAACACAGGTCTCTGATCTAAAACACACCCTTATACATTGTCACAAACCTGCAAATTGTAGAAAAGGCTTCCTCAGTCTAAAAAAATAAAGTAATATAAAAATTCTATAAGAAGCCTGAAATGAGCATCATACTAAATGGTAAATAAAACATTAAAAATAGTCACATAAAAGTCAAGAACAAGACAAAGATACTAGCCTGCAGGAATTTTTAGCAATAATAGGTCCTAGACAATGAATAAAGCAAGAAAGAGATATAAATACTGAAAGAAAAGAGAGAGAAAAGTCTCCTTGTTTATAACAATGCAGTTGTTCATCTATAAAATATCGGTCTACCAAAAACCTTTTAAGAATAACACAAAAATTCAGTAAATGACCAGACACAAAATCAATACATGAAACTTAAAAGCTATCTTCTACATGAACAGAAACCAAATACAAAATTACAAAGTATAATGGTTTTGAAAAAGTTCCAGTTTATGATAGTAACAAAAAAAGAGGGGGAGGGAAGGTCAGTGATTATGTAGGAGTCAATCTAAGAAGAAATACGCAAGACATTTTGAAGAAAAAGAACACACTGGGGCATAGGGAGATGGAGAGACACCTGTGGACCCAACCTACCACGGAGAGGCCAGTCCAGCCAGAGTCCACAGATCCCACCGATGCATAAAGCCTCAGTGTTGGCGGTTCTTGCCCAAATTGATTTCTACATTCAGTTCTTTCCAACCAAAGCCCCCAGGGATATTTCTTTTTTAGAGAACCTGACAAGCTGCGTCTGATATGCATGTGAAAAAAAAAAAAGTGTGTAAAATGACACAGTAATGAATATACTAGGGAGAGGGGGGAAGCAATCATACATATCCCAAGACAGTTTTTAAGTTTTTTTAATGACAATGCTATAGTAAAAAATGAAAGTAAAAGGAGAATGTCCAGATAAAATGAGCTTAGAGCAGGCACTACCAGACACTCCCCAAAAGAACCTCTCATGGATGTATTTTTAAAAAATGGAACATGATCCCTGGAGGAAAGTCTGAGATGCAAAAAGGAATGGAGCACAAAGAGAATGAAAGAAAAAATGTGAGAAAATCTAAACAGGAATTATGTACAAAACAATAATCATAGTAATGCCTGAGTTGTGTGCCAAATAAGAATACAGAACTAAAACTCTGGACAAAAATCACAAATAAGCTGGGACGCACATGTCAGAGTTAACTGCTCAAAGATTATTATATTGCTCAAAAGGAAGGTAAAATTCTTGAATAACCCGAGATTTCATTGAGTTAAACATGCATGTTAAGATTTCTATAACAAAAAGGGAAGCCAGGATGGCTCAGCGGGTTACGCACTTGCTTTGCAGCCCAGGGAATCAAGGATTGAATTCTGGCCCCAGCCCATGTGGACCCACATGCTGAACTGGGGCACGCTTCCCATGCCAGAGGCCCCCAGCCCAGTTCCCACCCTGCACAGTCCCCGTCCACCTGTGTAGAATGAAACTATGTCAAAACTGATTACGTACAACTATGGAGACTGCTTGGTCCCTAAAAGTATATAACTTCAAAACTGAGAAAAAAACAATGGATGGAATAAGGATAAGTAAAAAAACCTCTACTAATCCAAAAGTCGGCAAGAAGGAGAAGAAAAAGTGAAATAAATAAAATTTCCAAAATAAAATGACAGAAAAATGCAATTATATAAATAAATGAATATAATATAATAACAATAAATGAATATAAAGTAAAAAGCTCTTATTTCTTATTGGGTTGATCACTTCATAAGGTGTATAATGTCTAATTACTATGTTGTACATCTGAAACTAATATAGTATGTCAACTGTAATTGAAACAAAATTTTTAATAAATAAAAAGAAATTAAAAACAAAAGCTCTTATTAAAAAACAGAGCTGGATTCTTTTCCAATCCAACTACCTACTATTTACAACCAATACATGACACAGAAATATTGGCAGGAAAAGGATAAAAATAAATACCCCGGGTAAATAGCAACTAAAGAAAGTTACTGTTGCTTAATATGAAGCCCAATATAGTATAAGGCAGATAATCTTACTGGAAATAGACCGGCTTAGTGGGTATTGATGCAAGGTTCATTTTGCCAGGAAGACGAAACTATTCTAAATTCATATGCCTCTACAACATAGCTTCAAAGTGGACATACTTGTAGTGCCCACATCACACCCTCTCGCCCATCTTTGATCTCAGCCTCAGCTATAGTGTGAATAGCTTTGTACAGCTCAGACAAACACTGTCAGCATCCTACGTTGAGCCCACACCCCACCCCCTCCACTTTTATGCCTTGGGGCCTTTGACAGAGCCTTGGAAGTCTTCTTGTCTGGTGGGCAAGCAGAGTACAGATGTTTGGGGGAGTCAAGGTCCCCAGAAATAATCCCTGACAGCAGGGGTCAGAAACTAAGGGATATGTGCTCCTGCCTCTTGCCCATTGGACGGACAGTTCTGGGAGATTTTTGTGTGTTTATTGGGGTACTGGCAGGATGAAGCCCATTACCCACAAGAGCAATGTTAATTAACACAACTTTGTATGGCTTTTTCTTAGAGAAGCTCCTGCCTCCCCAAGTCTTTCTTCCTGGGGATTATCTCCAAAAGAAGCCACCTGCACCCACGCATGTTCAGACTCTGCTTTCAGGGCACCCAGGCAGGCTCAGCATAGAAGAGTGTTTTAGGAAGTGTTTCTGAGGAGATGGGACACAGCCCAGGGCCTGGGAAGACGAATTAGTGGCCAGAGCATGCACCAGAGCTTAGGCCCTGGGGAGCAGGCCTCAGCAGCTGGGGAAACAGTTGAAGTCAAAGGATGTTTGGGAAAGGGAGAAAGGGGGAGGATGGGCCCCAGAAAAGGAGAAGGGCCATGAAGACGGCCCTAGCGCCCTCCCCTCCTGTCAACTCTGGTTTCCCTGAGGCCCCGGCACTTGGCAGAAAGTCTCACCCACTCTTTTCCTGGCTCCCACCTGACTTCGCATTCCAGTAAAAGTTCAGTCTGGTACAGAAATGCTACCCTCGCTTTTGGGCACAGGTATTACGTAATCAGAGGCCTCCTCTAAAAACTTCCAGTCCACTTTTGATTTGTTGAAAAGGATAACTAAAGTCCTTTCACAGCCAACATAAACTCCCAGCAAGCTGTCCTGGGTGGAAAACCCAGCTCCACCCAGCGCCCCCGTCCCTGCAGTTCTCAGACAGCCTCCACCGGAGAAAGGTCCTGGGCAGAGAGGCCTGAGCTCCAGCCCCTGCTGAGGGGGCCTCCAGGCTTGGTGACCTTGGGAGAGCCATGGACCTTCTCTTGGCCACAATTACCCAGCTGTATAGTGGGAACAAGACTAGTCAGGCCCCTCCCTATCCCACAGGGCTTGTGTGAAGGCTCACAGTCCTCGAGTTTGAAAGCCAAGTAAGTGCTCTGCGAGGAACCTCAGTGTACCGAGTGCGTGTCTTTTCGATTCCAAAAACACTGATTGGTGCCCACCCGATGTTCAGTAGTACGCTAGGCATTGTGGGAAATTCAAATGGCCAAGGCAAACCAACCAAGAGGCTGTCAACTCCCCTCTTTTTACCTAAGCAATTACCTGGATTAGCTCTCACCCAACCTCCATCCTTTTCTCAAGATCTAAACTGCATCCTTGACTCCATCTGGTCCCTCCCCCAGGATCCCTTTCTGCCTTTCTTCCCAATAGTGTCTCCCTCTGTGGCTCTAACCTCTTCCCCATCAATACTCCCATGTTTTTCTCATTCTGGAGAAAAGTTTGTTTTATCTTTTCTTTGTCAAATCTCTTTGCAGCACTGTCAACAAGTTATACTTTCAGCTTTCAGTTGGTCAGATAGTAATATTTTATGCTTTTCAGGCCATGTGGTCTCTGTCACACTGCTCAATCTGGCACTATAGTGCAGGGGCAGCCACAGACAATACATAAACATGTGCTTATGTCAGTGTTCTAATAAAACTTTATTTACAAACACAGACTGACTCTGACCCAGCCACTGTAGTCTGTAGACTCCTGATCTAGGAAATGCTTCTTAAATGTTAAGGGGCACACAAATCGTCTGGGAATCTTGTTAAAAGTCAGTCTCTCATTCAGTGGGTCTGGAGTAGGGCCCAGTAATCTGCATTTCTAACACTCTCTTAGGTGATATTAATGCTGCTGGTCTCCGTAACAAAGTTCTTAGTAAGTTCTGGGACAGGTACAGCTGACTCAGTGGCTTTTTCATACAAATGACCTCTCTTGGCTCAGATTGCAGACTTTCCTAAAATCTCTCAAAGGTTCATAAACCCCAAAAAGCAGCATCTAGCCTCAGCACTCCCTGTACCTCTTGCTGAGAAGCCCCAAGCCTGGAACTGGTGGCAGCTGGCTGTGCTTTAAGGCTTGGCCTCTCCCAGGCACCTCCAAGCCCAGTGTGGGTGGCAGTCATATTTGGATCACTCTGTGGCTCATGCCAGGTGTTCCTGGGCAGGACACAGGCAGCAGCTGATCTTGGCAAGCATCAGGATTCCTCCCAGGAGGCCCCAGGATTGTCATGCCTGGTGGCCAGCTTAGATCATTCTGGAGCAACACCTGACCACCTCCTCAGATGATACACTCAAGAGGCAAACTGGGAAGACACTAGAGTCCTGCTAACGCAAATTTTGCTCTGTAGGATCAGTCTCAGCATAACCGCTCCTCCATTATACTCACACAATCATCTCAAAACCAATCAGCCTGAGGGTCAATCCTTCCCATTGATGTGCAAAGAGAAACCAAGGCTCAACTACAACAGGAGGGCACACAACCCACACAAGAGGCACATCTGAAGCACCCAGCCCAAGTGACCAGGGAGATGGTACCCCTGAGCCCCACAGGATAACTACAACATAAGGTGACTCTACTAAGACTGAAAGACATAGCAGCCATACCTAATACATAGAAACAAATGCAGGAGGGTAGCGAAAAGGGGAAGCAAAGATACATGTCCCAGATGAAAAAACAGAACAAAGCTCCAGGAAAATAACTGAACAAAATGTCTTGAGACAAGCAATCTACCAGATGCAGAGTCCAAAACACTGGTTATAAGGATGCTCAATGATCTCAGTGAGAACTTCTACAAAGAGGTAGGAAACATAAAAATAGAGATAGGAAACATGTAAAGGAGCCTGTGAGAAATTAAGACTACAGGGAAGCCAGGATGGCTCAGCGGGTTTAAGTTCTCAATTTGCACCCTGAAATCTCAGCCCAGCCCATGCGGACCCACATGCTGAACTGGGGTGTGCCTCCCATGCGGGAGCCCCCAGCTCAGTTCCTGTCCTGTGTGGCCCCCCACACACTTGTGAGGAACAAAACCATGTTGAAAACGGATGACATACAACTATGGAGACTGCTCTGGGCCCTCCCCCTTCTCTCTGTCTCTCTCTGTCTCTGTCTCTGTCTGTCTCTGTCTAAAACAATAAAATAAATTATAAAAAATATTTAAAAAAAAGAAATTAAGACTACAATAACTGAAATAAAAAATACATTGTGGGGAATCAACAGTAGATTAGATGAAGCAGAGGATCAGAGGACCGAGTCAGCAATTTAGAATACAAGGTAGCAGAGGTTTCTGGGACAAGGGTACCAACATTCACATCATAAGAGTACCAGAAGGAAAAGACAGAGAGCCAGGAGTTGAAAACACATTTGAAGAAATGATGACAGAAAACTTCCCTAACCTGGTGAAGGAAATATATGTATAAGATAAGGAAGAGTAGAGTCACAAACAAGATGAACCCACACTAAGATATTAATATATCATAATTAAAATTCCAAAAGAGAGAATATTAAAAGCAGCAAGGCAAAAGCAGTTACCTGCCAGGGAGCTCCCATAAGTCTGTTGGCTGATCTCACAACAAACTTTGCAGGCCAGAAGAAATTGGCATGGAATATGCAAAGTGATGAAAAGCCAGGACCTACAACTAAGATTACTTTACCTAGTAAAGCTATCATTTAGAATTAAAGGACTAGTAGAACTTCCCCAGCAAGAAAAAGCTGAAGGAGTTCATCACCACCAAACTAGTATGACAAGAAATAATGGGGAAGCTGAGATGGCTCAGCGGGTTGAACGCTTGCTTTGCAGCCCCAGAGCCCGAGGATCAAATCTCAGCTCTGGCCCATGCAGATCCATATGCTGAACTGGGGTGTGCCCCCAGTTCAGTTCTTGCTGGGGCCTATGTGGGAGGCTCCTGGCCCAGTTCCTGTCCTGCATAGCCCTGTGCCCCATGGAGTGAAACTATATGGAAAACTAATGCTGTCAACTATGGAGACTGCTCTGGGCCCTCCCCCTTCTCTCTGTCTCTCTCTCTCTGTCAAAAAACAATAAAAATAAAATAAAAATAAATAAATAAATAAATATTAAAGGCACTTCTTTAAGAAGAACAAGAAAAAGAGAAATAAAAAAATATGAATAATAAAATGGCAATAACTACATATCTATTAACAATTACTTTTAGTGTCAATGGATTAAATGCTCCAATTAAAATATATAGGGTGGCTGAATGGATAAGAAAGATTCTTACATATGCCACCTACAGGAGACTCACTTCAGATCAAAGACACATACAGACTGAAAGTAAAAAGATGGATAAAGGGTTTTTTATAAAAATGGAAATGAAAACAAAGTTGAGGTAGCAATACTTATATCAGACAAAACAGACTTTAAAGCAAAGACTGTAACAAGAGACAAAGAGGAACCCAGTAATCCCACTTCGGGTATTTATCTGAAGAAACCCAAAACACTACTTAGAAGAGACATGTTTATCCATATGTTCATTGCAGCAATTTTTACAATAACCAAGATATGGAAGCAAACTGGGTATCCACCAATGGACGAATTTATAAAGAAGAAGTGCTACATATACACAGTGGACTATTACTCAGCCATAAAAGAGTGAAATCAAACAAGTGTTGGTGAGAATGTGGAGAAAAGGAAACCCATGTGCAATAGTGGTGGGAATGCAAATTGGTGCAGCCATTATGGAAAACAGTATAGAGATTCTTTAAAACGTTAAAAGTAGAACTACTTTATGACCTAGCAATTCCACTCCTGAGTATTTATCAAAAAAAATTCAAAACACTAACTCGAAAAAGTATGTGCACCCTATGTTTACTACAGCACTGTCTACAATAGCCAAGATATGAAAACAACTGAAAAATGCCCATCAGTAAATGATTGAATAAAGAAACTGTAGTACATTTATACAGGGGAGTATTAATTACTCTGTCATAAAAAAGAATGAAATCTTAACCATTTGTAACAACATGAATGGACATAGAGGTTATCATGCTAAGTGAAATAAGTCAGACTAAGGAAAACAAATACCATATGATCTCATTCGTATGTGAAATCTAAAGAACAGAATAAATGAATAAATAAAACAGAAATAGACTCATAGATACATAGAACAAACTGATGGCTGCTAGATGGGAAGAAAGTTGAAAGGATTAGGAAGTACAAATTGGTAGTCACAAAATAGCCACAATGATGTGAAATGCAGTATGGCGAATATAATCAATAATGTTGTAAAAACTATGTATGGTGTCAGATAATCACTAGACATATTATGGAGATCACTTCATAAATTATATAAACGTCTAACCACTGCACTATATAACTGAAATTAATACAAAATAATATTGAATTTCATAAAAAGGGGAGTGGGGGGGGGGGATGAAATCTTGCTGTCTACAAAAATGTGGAAGGACCTAGAGGGTATTGTGCTGAATGCAGTATATTCAGGCAGAGAAAGACAAATGCCATGTGATTTCACTAAGATGGAGAATCTAAAGAACTAAACAAATGAACAAACAAAAGAGAAACTCATAGGTGCAGAGGACATTTTGATGGTTGACAGATGGGACAGGGTTGGGGATAAGGGAAAAGGGGAAAGGAATTAAGAAGTACAAATTGATAGTTACAAAATAGTCATGGGGATGTAGAGTACAAAGTATAGCAAGGAATACAGTCAAAAATATTGTAACAACTATGTATCGTGTCAGATGAGTGCTCGATTTATCAGAGTGATCATTTTGTAAGTTATATAAATGTCTAATCACTATGTTGTACACATGAAACTAATATAATATCATATGTCAACGGTCATTGAAAAAATTAAAAATTTATTTTCAAGAAAACTGTCTATGTGCGCTTCCAGTTTAGTGTCACTAAACTTTACCACTTCCTTGCCTTTGCTCACGCTGTTTCCCTCCACCTTATACATCATTTCTCCTTGTCCATAAATGTCCAAATTTCTGGGCAGGCTCCTCCAAGACGCTTCTTCCAAGCTGGTGGCAGCATACCCTTCTTTTAAACTTTCTCTCTTTTTAAAAAAAGATTAATTTTATTGTTTTTGACAGAGACAGAGAGAGACAAAGAGACAGAGAGAAGGGGGAGGGCCCAGAGCAGTCTCCATAGTTGCACATCATCAGTTTTCCACATGGTTTTGCTCCACACAGGCGGGCGGGAGGTCCACCCAGGGCGGAAATTAGGCTGGGGGCCTCCTGCATGGGAGGCACGCCACCTCAAGCCAGAGGCTGAACTGGGAGGTGAGAGCCAAATTGGGAACCTCCCGCATGGGAAGCACACCCCACTTCAGCACATGGGTCTGCATGGGCCGGGGCAGGGATTGCATTCTTGGTCCCCAAGGCTGCAAAGAGAGCGTTTAACCCGCTGAGCCACCCTGGCTTCTCCCTTTTTAAACTCTACCCTTTGTCACATGCCAGTCATGCCATAGAACACTGCCTATCAAATGTTATAACCCTTTGTACATTACATATTTTATTGCTATCTCTAACCTCATTTTTCACTCCATCACCTCTCTTTTTTCAATCCAGTGTGTGCTATGGAATGCTCAATCTGTGTTTGAGTTGCAATTTTCAGAGCCTCTAGCACAGTGCCAAGTACTTAGTAGGTACTGAATAAATGTTCATGGTACAAAGCAGGGAGGAAAACAGAAGGCATGCTTCCTGGCTTTAAGGAATTTATAATCTCAAGTAGCAGTTGGACAGAAATTATTCTGGTACAAGATGGGATGAGGGAAGTAGAACTATAAACATGTCCCCAAGTGCTGTGAAACACAAAAGTGACATTTCATGCAGCTAAGAGGAACTAGAAGAGGTTAGTGATTGGGCTATATAGTGGATGGATTTGTAGTGAAAAGCATTCCAGGTTGAGAAAATAGCATCAACAAATACCCAATTAGAATGTGTCAGACACATTAGCAAGAGGTGAACTGTGGATATGATTGACGAGTAGGATGCATGCTTGGATGAAAGGGGGAAGAGTTCTGTATTTGGAGATAAGCCTTGAACATTATGTTGGAGACAAATCATAGGGAGTGTTGGATTCCAGGCTAAAGAATGTGGATTTTATTTTGCAGGCATGAGCAACCATGAAAATATTTTGTTGAGAAATAAGAGAGCTCAGGGGTTAAAGTAGGCTGAAGGGCAACTTCCTATAAAGCAAAGAAAACTGTGCTTCAATGAATAAATCAGCTGCTGATTTGCCTGACTTGTAAAGCTAGGCATTCAGCTATGCCTTCCTTGAAAAATGGGGGACAGTGTTGATTAATTTTTAAAGGTGCATCGGAGAGTTCTGCTCACTTTTTAAAACATAAAAACCTCCATTTTCTTAAAGTACATCTAAGTTAACCAAAGACTCCAGGGTAAGTTTCTGTTTGGATAATGTTTATTTTGGTACCTTGAAAGCTTGGCAGTTATTTAGAAATTCAATTACAACTCTCCTTTAAACAAAACCACCCTTGGGAATGGCGGGTTTGAGCTAATCTCAATATATTAACTTGACATTATGAAACAGTTATGCTGCAGGTTCAAAGGGTTGGTTTAATCTTAAAATGATCTCAGAACAGGCGCCGAGAGCATATATTTTGTTTAACTGGTTCCTTCAATAGACGAGACAAAGGGGGGAAAACAGCAACACAAATGGAGGACTATTTTTATTATTGTTTAAAAGAAGATCTCTTTTGTGTCAAATGGAAAAATCTAGCATCAGCTCCCATGGCTCCTCCTCAAGACTGTGGGTACACAGAGAAAATCAACAGTCAGGGCTGGAAGGAAACCGAGGCTCTGAAACACATATAAGGCAGTTGGGAGGAAGAGAGGCATTAAATACTGAGAAAGTGTTCTATAAACGAACTTCAACTTGCTGTTGCAGTTAATCATTGTACAGGCATGGACAGATATACAATTTTTAATGCATATGTCAGAGATCATTCTTGTTCACTGATAATAATCAGATGCTTCTCCACACTTCCCAGCTCCTTGTTAGTCCTGTGGAGGCCATATGAGTAGTTCTGGCCAAGGGGCTGAGAGCAGAAATAACAAATGTAATTTGTGGGCAGAGGCATTTAGGAGCTGGTGTCCTCTCTCTGTGTTCTCTCTTTTCCTGTTACAGCTGTCTTGGAAGCCCTGGATTCTAGATGAATCAGCTGAGAGATAGGGGAGTGTCTACCAATCTAGGTTTCTGTGTGAGAAATAAACTTCAGTTATGTTAAACCAGTGAAATATTCAAATATATTTGTATCACTGCATAACGTAGGATATTGTACTTAATTCATCCCCACTAGCCCCCCTTTCTTTCATTGTGTTGTATCCCTAACTTTTGGTTGAACACATGGCTACCCAAAATGAAAACTATTTCTCATCCTTCCTAATGACTATGAGAAGCAATATGTTTAAAATCTAGCCAATGGAACATAAGTGGGAGTATTGTCGCTTCTTTATTTTATTTATTTATTTATTTATTTATTTATTTATTTATTATTTTTTTTTAAATTTCTTAGTTTATTAGTCTTCTCATGAAAATCTGTGCAATCACCACAGATAGTCACTGACGAATCTTTACTCCTTCTGTCATCCAATCTCCACCTCACTTTTTGCCAGCACCAACATTGGCCTTTGCAGTCCCCCTGACTTTCTTCATTCTGTTCTTGCATTCCTTTTGCTGTTTTCTTGAGGTCTTTTTCTTCTCACACAGGCCATGTCTTGCAAGTCTATGTTTGGGTTCATTTTTCTTTGCATAATCCAAGGAATCATAAATCATGCCAAAGCCAGTTGTCTTGCCACCACCAAAATGGGTTCTGAATCCAAATACAGGGGAAGCCGGGATGGCTCAGTGGGTTAAGCGCTCACTTTGCAGCACCGGGGACCGAGGATCGAATCCCGGCCCCGGCCCGTGCGGAACCATGTGCTGAACTGGGAGCTCCCCCAGTTCAGTTCTCTCTCTGTCTCTGTACCTCTCTCTCTCTCTCTCTCTCTGTCAAAAATAAATAAATAAAAATATATTTGAATCCAAATACAAAGATGATGTGGTCTTGTACATTCTGGCTAGTTTTCCCCAAATTTCTGTCTTAGGCACTGTTGCCTTCCCAGGGTGAAGGACATCAATGACCATTTGTTTCCGTTGAAGTAGTCTATTGGTCATGAACTTCCTGGTCCGGATAGTTACTGTGTCATTCATGATGGCAGTAGAACTTCAAGGAGCCAGGGAGGAAAAGAGCTTCGCTTCTTTAATGAGCAGCAGTAATATATCTTTTGCTCTTCTTCTCGGTCCTCTTTATCCTGCTACCTAGAATGTAGATGCTGCCACATTGGACAAGATGTCAAGGCTATAAGTGGAGCAGTAACAGTAGAAGAAACCAGAGTCCCTGATAGCATGGCGCACCACACCAAATGTGGACAGTCACCCAAATGCTTATGTGATCAAAAAATCAATTTTGACCTTGTCTAAGTCATTGTTGTTTCTCTGAATACATCTTTCATATATTCAGATGTTTGACCATGCCAACTAAATGCATATCTGATAGATCATCTGGCCCCCTCATTTCTTCTGCAAATGTCTTGGAAATAAGTGACAAAGAAGGCAACTTCCCCACCAGGGGTGCTCAGCAGAGTGGACAGTTTAGACAGGTCACTCAACTTGCCCAGGAGAGTTTGACAAGTCTTCAAGCAAAAGGATCCTGGAGGAAGCAGAGGATATTTGAGGACATACATATGGTTTACAAGAGGGAAGTCTCTGATTTACCTAGAAGGAAAAGACCATAATTGTTCATAACACTTCAGTGTCCACTTCTTTTCTTTTTGTTGACCCTGAGACCAAGTGCTGGCAAGAAAAAGCTACATTTTTGCCTTGATTTGAATTGATTGGTATATTTTTAGGTTTCCCATTTGTCAGATAGAATTCCTTCCCCATTTTGGATGAAACGTATTGTTATTTATTTCCCAAGTTTTTGTTCATTTCTTACTTTTTCCCTTCATGGCAAATTGTCCCTTCCACGTAGTAAAGTATTAATGAACATAAACTTTCTTTAGTCTTATGTCCATTTCACTCCCATAACCCATGGTTTGATCCTTCGAACCCTGATCTGCTATGGGACAGGGTGACTCCATTTCTAGTGAATGACCCCTAAAAGAAAATTCCACAAAGGCAGGAACTTCCACCTGTGTATCTCTAGTACGTAGAAAAATACCTTGCATACTATAAATATTTGCTGAATTTAGTATCTAATAGCCTTCTCCATTAACTTCACCACCACCTCACTATTTACCTCTGATTACATCTATTTATGTGTGTTTAATGTACAGAAATATCCTGAGTAGCCAACTGTCAGGGTCTAGAAAAACTAAATATTGGATTTAAATAAACTAAAAGGCATCTCTTCTTCTTTTTTTTTTTTTTTGGTATTGAGAGAGATTTTATTTAAAATGGTAAAAACAAGCAGTAGAAATCTAAGGAAGGTCAGGTGTACAGATTTTTCTGAAACATATTATTAAATTTTACTGGAAGAAAAACCACAAAATTTCTTAAATATAAAATATATATGAAAGAAAAAAAAGGAATGGAGAACACAGAGAAACAAATACATTAAATATAATACATACAGTAAATATCAGTGAAAATAACATGAGCAATTTCAGATAAAATAAAATTGTATGTAAATATATTTGTGAGCCTACATAAAATGAACAATATTCTAGGAATAATGTCTATGAAAGATATAAAGTTATCACAAACCTCTGCCTCCATAAAAGCATAAAGTCGAAATGGACTCAGAGGAATTTTATCAAAGTTTCATAGACTAAATAATTTCAACATAATTTAGGTTAGCTTCAGAGTATATAGGAAAAAAAAAAAAAGAAGATTTCCAATTTTTTAAATAAAGTATAACTTTGAAAACTAAACCTGATAAAAACAGGACATTAAAACAAAAACTAAAGACCAAACTTACTTATGAATATCAATGCAAGATACTAAATAACTTTTTAGAAAATAGAACCTAATAGAATCTTAAAATAATTTATAGGGGAAGCCGGGATGGCTCAGTGGGTCAAGCGCTCACTTTGCAGCGCCGGGGACCCAGGATCAAATCCCGGCTCCAGCCCGTGTAAACCTATGTGCTGAACTGGGGAGTGCCCCCAGTTCAGTTCTCTCTCTGTCTCTGTATCTCTCTCTCTCTCTCTGTCAAAAACAATTTTAAAAATTAATAAAATAAATAATTTATCATGGAAAAGTGATTTTTATTTATTTATTTTTTTCTTTTTTTTTTTTTCTTGTTAAATATAATGAAGTGACATTGATCGGTAACAATTAGATAGTTTCCCGATGTACAAGTCCACATCACATCACCCATGCATCGCATTATGTGCCCACCACCCAGAATCA
>PVKE010004281.1:0-18241 GCA_004027555.1 Craseonycteris thonglongyai
CTGAGGAATGGTTCTAGCATTTGCTGCCTCCTGGGTGATACTGGCTTTCCTGATAAAGCCCATGCCCCAAGGTCTAGAGGGCCCATGGAGACCACCTAGGAGGCAGAAGAATTTCACTGGGCCAGGAGTCTAGAACCACTGAATTGTAAGGGCTCTGAGTTCATAGAAAGAGAAACTGAAGCTCAAAAAGGAAAGAGACTCACCTATCACCTCATGAAGCATGGTGGGCAACACAGGCAGGAGACCCTGCCCCAGAACCCCAGGAGGAGGGCAGACGCAGGACAGGCAGGCAAGAGTCTAGGCCTGTGCCCGTCCCCTGCTGTGTGACCTGGGGCAAGCCACACAACCTCTCTGGGTCTGTTTCCCCAGTGTGGAAGCCCTGTGCTCACAGGCTGTGCAGGTCCAGTAGGGCTCTGGCCCCCACCCCTCCAAAGCCCCCGCAGCAGGGAGCCGCCAGGCCTTCCTGTTTACTTGAGGCCCCTCTCTCGGCTGGGAGGCGACAGCCTTGGCCTCCTCTGCTCCCTGCTTCCTTCCTCTCCCACTTCAGCGTCTCCGGTCAGGCCCTCAGAGCCCCCCCAGGCCAAGACTTAGAGGTGCAGTTTAGTGAGGGTATCTGAGGCCACCTCCCCAGAGGGCTTACCTGGGGGTGCTCCTTCTTGGAGACCCTGAGGTTACAGAAGCCCTCTGCCATCCCGGTGGCTGGTTAGACTATTCTGGCACCTCAGGACAAGCCATTTCCTGGAGCGTCCCTGGAGACATGAAGAGTATGACAGCATCTACTGTCCCGGATCTGACGCCATGCCTACCTCTCAGCCCGCCAGCACATCCTGACCTTAGAGGTGCCACTTCCTCTCACCCCTCCCAGGGCTCCGGCCTCCACAGAGCAGGTTCTGTCCAAGCTACTCGAAGTGGGGCCCTTGCTGCTCACACCAGACCTGCTGAATCCCAATCAGCTTCTTAACAAGGCTCTGGGCGCTTCACACACATGTGAAACCTGGAAACGCTGCAGTTCTGATGAGCCTGCTCGCTTTTAAAACCCTTCATGAGCCTCACCTGTAAGGCATTCTTGTCCCAAAGGCTTAACCTGAATCTCTAAAGCCTTTGCAACTCCAGGTTACAAGACATTCAGGGACTCGAGGAACAAGTTAAAGGATAGCGCAAGGAAGCGAAAGGCAAATCTGGAAGAAGGAACCTTCTGCGGACAACCGGTCCCTTCACAGGCCAACGTCATAAAAAGAGGGGAGAACCTTCCCCGGTCAAAGAAGTTAGACGGTCATCACAACCAAATACAACGTGATCCTGGACTACCTCCCTTTGGAACAAAGACACATTTTGGGGACAATTACATGTGGACTAATTATTATCTATTATGATATCAGTGTTTACTTAGTGTCATCAAAATTCTGATTTGTGGTAATATAGGAAAATGTCCTTATTCATTAGTCATACTGAAGTCACACTGTAGTGAAATCTTTTTAGATCTATAATTTAAAATAGTTTAGCAACAGTAACACAACAATGAAGAAAGTATAGAAAAATATTAATTACTAAATGCTAGTGATGGGTAAGGTATATGAGTGTTCATTATATTATTTCCTCCAATTTTCAATTTGTTTGAAAAGTTTCAGAGAGGCCAGGATGGTTCAGCAGGTTAGGTGCTCACTTTGCAGCCCCGGGGACTGAGGATCGAATCCTGGCCCCGGCCCTTGTAGACCACTATGCTGAACTAGGGTTTGCTTCCCATGCGGAGGCCCCCAGCCCAGCTCCCACCCTGCACAGTCCCCACCCACCTGTGTGGAATGAAACCATGTAAAAAACTGATGACGTACAACTATGGAGACGGCTCTGGGCCCTCCCCCTTCTCTCTGTCTCTCTGTCTCTGTCAAAAACAATAAAATAAAAATCTTAAAAAAAAAAGAAAGAAAGAAAAGTTTTATTAAAAACAAAACTCTCTGAGCTGCCCATTGCCCTTAAGGGAAAGACTAGGTACCTGAGTCGATATTCAAGGTCCTGCAAGCCTGGATCCCTTCACCCGCCAGGTTTGTCTCTAGCTCCGGCATCCCCTCTATCCTGAATTCCAGCATCCCAGGCCTCAGCCCTCCTCACACTCAACTGGTCTTCTGCACCTCTGCAGTTTTTCAAAGCTGTTCCCTCTGCCCTTCCAGGCCCGTGGTGAAGTGAACTCCTAGGTATCGTCAAGGCCCCACACCAGAGCTCCCGCTCAAGGGAGCGCCAGCCACTAGGGGAGTCTCTGAGCTCTGTGCACCGAGCTGCCCGGAACAGGTATTGACTGAGCAGGTGTGATGGGGTTTTGTGAGCATGGGTCCCTTCCTTGTCTCAGGAGCCACCCCACCGTGGGCCCAGGGCTTATGAGCCTCCTTCCTGCCGGCCTGGCAGGTGTCCCGGAACGAACACACGCAGAGGAAATCCTCCAAGGAAGGTTGTGGGGCAAGGACGGGGTAGTGGTTACTGAAGCTTTTAACATTTTTGTTTTTTTCAAGTTTTCAAGTTTTGTTTTGTTTTTCTTTAAGTGACCAAAGTGATTCTGGGGTAAATAGTTTGGGTCACATGAGGTTTTCGTAAAATGGGACACCTGCCCTGAATTCATGAAACTGTAATATACAGAAAATAAAGATGATGATGATGATTTGTCAGGTGGATCTCTCCGGCTCTGGCTCGTCTTTGGCGTGTTTTCCACTCACCTTCACGTGGCTCCTCAGACAACCTGGAGATAGGAGTGTATGCATGTGAGTGTGAGCATGTGTGAGTGTGTGTGTTATACCAGTTTGACAGATGCACATGAACACCCACCCCCAGGTGGGAAGTCACAGAGCAAGTAGGGGCTTCCTCGCCCCCAGGTGGGCATGAGGAACAGAGACCCGTTGCAGAGACCACCCGCACCCCACGCAGGCTGGATGGCTCCCCCCACACCGCGCCTGCCTTCTCCTCTCTCCCCTGACTTATCATTTACTTAGTTCATGGTCTGCTTTCAATAGACTCACTTTTTAGAACTTAAATAAGTTTATTTTAAAGGAAAGTTTAAATAACTAATGTCAGTGAAAAACCAGCCACATTTGCCAGAAACAGAGGGGACACACAACCGGCACCATCAGCCCACCCAGGGTTTCACTCCAGCCAGGTGTGACCCACTGAGAGCTTTAAAGGGAGCTGCTGGGACTGGGACAGGTGTTAAGGACACATGAGCACCGAGTGGAGCTTTTGTCCATGATGAGGTCAAAGAGTGAAAGAGAATAAGAAAGGGAAGATGGTTCTCTCCAGGGGATTCTGCGGCTTCCCCAAAGCACCTGGCCTGACATATCCCCAAGCTGCTTGGTCTTTGGCTCCCACAGGCCTCGGGAACTAACAGCCTACGCCCCTTGCTTAGCGTGTTATCTTTCTAAGCCTAATTTAAACTTTGAAAGGGGCTTAGAAAGGACAGACTGTGATCTGTCCAGGGCCACATGGCAGGAAGCCTTTGAGGTCTCACCCCTTGGGGATGCCATAGTTGGGCATTCCTGACCATCATAAATCATCCGAGCTTAATGCTCTTTTGAGACCTTCAGGGCTTCTTGTACCAAGGAGACCAATCACTGCCCACTTGGCTGGCTGACATGTGCCAACCCCACTACCAGGGAGACCTCCACTGCCTGTGACCGTTCTGCCAGCTACAGCTCAGTCCCCAGTGGGGCTTAGGCACAGAAAGCATGTTCCGAGAGAGGAGGGGTCACGGCCAAGGCCACGCAGCAAGGATGCAGAGGAATCCAGGCCAGGGTCCAGCTCTGTTTGACCACAAGTCCCAGAGAGCAAGGACCCTGCCTCAGTCACCCTGCATCCCCAGACCTGGCACATCCTGAGCCCGGCATGCCCTGTGTGAGGAAGAGCACTGGCAGCTGGCCAAGGTGAGCTGAGGGGCCTGAGGAGAAATGGGTGGGGGAGGAGCTGGGGACTCCAGATCAGGGCGACCATCCCATGTGAATCAAGCCCAATGGAAGCAAAGAAAAAGGAGTAAAATCGAATGTCCTCGAAAATTCCTTTAGTGCTCAGCTGTCCATGAAAACAGGATAAAGTGGCTTCCTCTGTCTGTGCTCCAGCCAGGCAGGGTGGAGGCGCTGAGCTCAGGCCAGGACTCCTGAGTCAGGACAGGGCTGGGGCGGGGCTCCGAGCTGGGGCGGGGGCTCCGTGGTTGCTACTTGAGGACGTCCAGGTAGGTGCAGACCTGGGAGAACACACTGTCCACAGAGCCTTCGGCATTGACCTGTAGGGAGACAGGCCGTGAGCACAGAGACAAGGGCTGGGCCCCACCTGCAGAAGCCAGGCCTGGCTCCCGAGCCCAGCCGCAGTGGACAGCAGCCTCTCATCAAACCAGTGGGGAAACCAAGGCCCAGCGAGGAGGGCTGGCCCGAAGACACAGACAGCACCTTGAGGCCAAGCCAGGCAAAAACCCAGGTTTCCTAGGGCTCCCGTGGGCCTGCAGGGGGCGCACCTTGCGGACAATGCCCCGTTTCTCATAGAAGGCGATGACAGGTTCTGTGGCCTTGTAGTAGGTATCCAGCCTCTTCTTGATGGTCTCCTCGTTGTCGTCCACACGCCCGCTGGTCTCTCCACGCTTCAGGAGCCGCTGGGTCATGGTCTCGGGGCCTGCGTCCACATACAGCAGCAGCGTGGGCTGTCCAATCTGCAGGTGGGGCAGTCGTCACAAGGGCCCCATCTATCTCCCCTCCACCCCTCCCCACTTCTGGGCTCCACTTGAGATCCACTGAGACCTTCAAGCCCTTCCCCAAGGCAGCCTGACTCAACTTCCTAGAACCAATGTCCTCAGGAGAAAGTTTACACTCCTTACGGGCCCTGCCCCCACCCCAGCCCTCCCTCATCTCATGCTTCTCAGGCCTTGGCTTCAGCCACCCTGACCCTTGGGGGCCTAAGCTGGCTCTCATCAACCTCCTCCCATACCAGGCCTTCGCTCATGCCAGGAGCTCCGCAGGAACCATTTCCCTCAATAACAACGCTCACCTTCAGATGTGAGCTGATTTACTAATAAAATCTCATTCTTCTTGGGCAGTCTCAGCAGCCCCCGGCCCCTGGGATCTGCTCTTCCAATCTCTTTACTTGTGACTGGAGCTCACCTCTTAGGAGGGCCAGGAGAGCCTCTGGTTATTATTACCTAAGATCTCTGACCCCAGCCTGGCCCCAAGCCCCTGGGGGCAAGGAGGCATCTGTCTCATACCAGCCCTGCTAGATAAGGACTTGACGCTGGAACCAGGGCTAAGTGAAGGGGTGAGGGGCTACTGGGAGGCTCTGAACAATGTCACTGTCATTGGAATGAGTGTTTCATCGCCGGGGACAGTAGGAAGGGCCAGAAGGAATAAGGCTGACCCGTCTTCCTTTGGTGAGGACGTGGTGCCCCCTGGTGTCCAGAGTCAAAAAGACGCTGCAGGAACACGGCCGCCCCACCCCCAGGCCACAGCGAGGCCGGGCCCCATGCCTAGCTGTCCCCATACAGCGCCCACAACAGCGCCCACAACAGCGCCCACAACAGCGCCAGGAGGAATGCGGACTTTCATTAACTCCATTTTCCAAATGTGGTCCTGAAGGTCGGAGGTGACATCACGCAGTTGGGCGGGGCTGGGCTGTGCCTCAAGGCTAGGTCCATGGCCTCTGCGTTTGAAGGAAGCCCAGCCAACCCCCATTTCACAGATGGGGAAACTGAGGCCCAGATCAAGGGAGACACTTTCTTGAGGTCTTGCAATCACTCAGAAGTCAAGAAAGACAGTATCCTACCTCTGGATGAAGCTCAAAGCTTGGAAGCCTAAAGATGGTCTCAGCCTCACAGAGATGCGGGGTAGGGACGAGGGTCTGATCCTGCCCCCCGCCCACTGGGAAGCCCAGTGCTCCCTGCAAGGCCTGGAAGGAGTCCCTCTGCTAAAAGCCCTCCCTGAGCCCCCTATACACCCTTGCTGACCTCTCCCTGCTTCCCCCCGCCACCCCCCCTGTATGGTGTGTGAGGTAAGGGCGTATGTGCGAATATGTGTGTGCCCATGTGTGTGCATCTCTGTGTATAAGTGTACTGAGTCTCTGTGACCTGAGAGGCATGTGTGTGCACTGCCAGATGTGTGTACACACAGGCCTGTGTGCATGTGTGCGTATGCCCGTGCACTTCTGTATGTGTGTGCACCTATATGTGCGCTAGTGTGTCTATGTGTGCACATGTGTTCACACGTGTGTCTGGATGAGGTGCTCCTGCCCTGTGGGAGGTGTTCCTGCTGGGCATCCGTTTCAGCCAGCTCAGGGGCAGCATCCTCAGGGCCCAGTCTCTAGCCAGACCACCTGCGGCCCCTGGAACACCAGCCGCCAGGCTGTGCCTTACCTTCTGCTCAAACTCTACCCCTTGCTGCACCTCCCGAGGGTAGCCATCGATCAGGAAGCCTTTGGAAGCATCTATCTTGGCCAACATGGCATCTCGGAGCATGTCCAGCACCGTCTCCTGGGGGCACAGCAAAGGAGGAGGGGCATGAGCCCCACTCCCCAGCCCTCCTCTGGGCCCCGGCATAGGCTGCCCCACAGCTGACAAGGCCCCTGCCCTCACACAGGTCTCCCAAGCAAGCCTCCCGCTCCGAGCAGACTTGATTGCTGGGTGGAGTCATTCATTCACTCAGTAATATGGGCTGAGCCCCTCCTCGCAGGGCTGGGGCCCCAAGGACACAGCTGTGAACCAAGCGGCTGTCCCTGCCCTCAGGAAATTCGCTGTCTGCTGAAGAGACAGGCAATGCCACAGCGCACTTATGAAATTCCACGCCTGGCACAGGTTGCATGGGTAAGGAGGGGGGCTGCTGGAGTCTAAAGTCAGGGGGCGTTAGCCCAAATCTGAGGAGCCAGGAGGCCTGAAAGCTGAGGAGGAAAAAGAACCTTCTGAGCGGTAAAGAGGACAGTGCGTTTGAGGGGACGGGCCAGGGTGCTGGGAGGTTGGAGGGGCCGGCCGGGCCGAGTCCTGGAGGCTCTTTTCTGCCGAGGGCAACGGGGCTGCAGAGCCAGGGAAGGTCGTGGTCAGCCTGGCCAGTGCGCCCTGGCTTTGCTGGCTGATGTTCACTCAGGGCCACCACCGCCCCCGCCCCCCAGCCCGCTGGGGCCCACTCACCAGTGGCACCAGCTGCCCCTTCTCCATGATTTCCGACAGCATCTTGCCCCTGGCCGAGCCCGAGCTGACCTCGGCCCGCAGGAGGTCCCCGGTGGAGAGGTGGGTGTAGCCGTACTTCTGGACAATCTTCTCACACTGGGTGCCCTTCCCTGAGCCGGGCCCGCCTGCAAGTGCCCACCCATTCAGAAGCTCCGAGAAATGGGGCCCCCCGGGTCACCCAGCAAAGGACAGGCAGGGCCCAGGGTGCAGCCCCAGGCCCTGGCTGCCACCAGTGCCTGTGAAGACCCGCCTGCCTCCAACTCACCCACCACAAAGATGATCCTGGTTTTCTTCAGCTTCTCTGTGGGAGAGAAAAGGGGAGCAGAGCTCAGTCACCCTCTTGACAAATAGCCAAGAGCGCGTCTAGAGTCCCGGGCTGTGCTGGGCCTGAGGCCGCGGGGCAGCCCTCACCCCTGTCAGGGAGGCAGACGGCTCACAGCTCAGAGGCTGGGACAGGCAGAGGGACCAGCAGAGGCAAAGGCCTGGAGGCTGTGGGCTGGGAGGTCAGGGTGACTCTGAGGGGCTCCAAGGTCAGCCCTCACACCCCCTCCCCGTGGGTGACTGGACGGCCGCCGTGGGTCACCTCTGGCCTTTGAGTCTTCCTCACTGTAGGAGTTTCCCGCTGAGCAGCAGGCTCCCATGGTCCCGTTTTGCTGTGTCCCCTGCCCTGTCCCTCCAGGCCCTGGGCCTGCCCATCACCCTGCCTTCCCTGGGTGGTACAAAATGTGGTATTGGCAACCACAACAGATGTTGCCCTGGAGACAGTTGCCGGGGAAGAGGTCTGCGGTGGGCATGTGGAATGCATGTCCGGAGACGGAGGTCGTTTTACATTCCATCCTCTGCCTCACAGGCCCTTAGAACTCAGAAAGACCCCAGCCCCACCAACAGAGGGAAACTGAGGCCTGGAGAGGCAGGGGCCTGCCCAGGGCTGTCAGAGCCTGAGACCAGATAGAATCCAGGACCTGGCCCCTCCTGGGGGGAAGCAGGGCCTCGCTGTGAGACCTTAGGAAAGTTCCACCCCCTCTCTGGTTCTCTGTCCCTGTCCCAGTGAGGAGCTCGGAAGCCCTCAGAGGCTCTCCCGGCCATACGGCCAGAGCCTAGAGGGTCTGTCCGAAGAATGGCTTCTCCTGTGGGTTCCCACCACCTGCCTGTCGTGTGATAGGCACAAAGCAGGGTGTGGGGCAGGACACCGCCCAGTGGCAGCTGACTTTTGGAGCCCCAGGGGTGGAAGGGGGTGACTGCTGGCTTCAGGCAGCAAGCAGCAGCCAGGCCCTCGGGGCTCCTTTAAGAGCTGCCCAGGCTGCAGCACAGAGCCAGGGATGGGAAGGGTGGACCAGCCAGAAGGCGGGCCAGCTGAGCGCTCAGCTCGTGACTCCTTCCAAGTCCAGCCCCTAAGAGCCTGGAGGGCCCAAGACATCTTCCAGAGCCACCCCTACTGGACAACGGGGGAACTGCATCCCAGAGGTGCACCCGTGGGGCTTCTCCCCGGGCAGAGCTTCAGCTCTAAAAATACCAGTGTAGGAGGTGAGCTGTGGGGCCCCCAGGAGCCTCAGGGAGGCCTCGTGGCTTCTAAAGTTAATGTGGAAGTTGGCACACCCCGCGAGAGGCCTGCGGAGGAGGCTGGAGGCTCCCCTCTCGGCCCCCTCGGGTGGTCCCAGAGCCTCCCCGAATGCACACCTCCTTAAGGGACTGGCACACTGAGGCCCAGGCAGCCAGCGGAGAGGAGAGGGGCCTTCATACCTTCCATCCTGCCGAGGTCTGGGGAGCCGAGTCAGCGCTCTCTCTGCAAGACAAGGGCACAAGTGGGGCGAGTGAGCAAGTCTCCCCACCCTGCCTCTGCTCCCGCCCAGCCACAGGTGTGTGCCAGGCTCCGATGTGCCTCCAGAGGGCGAGGGGGCCGCTGGGGGCAGGGACGGCCCAGGAGGCTGGGTGACCTTGGAAAGTCCATCTTTCCTGTGTGTGTTTCCTCTGCCTCTCACCTGTCGAGAAGGGCAGCAGCCTCCTCCTGGCCACCGAGGGGCATAAACAGAGACCCCAGCAACTGCTCAGCTGCTCCCTTTGCAAGTCCCAGAGAACAGAGCGCAGTCGCAGTCGGGGACCTGCCTGACACCTTGACAACAGTCTGGTTCCCCAGGGCTAAGAGGAAAGCCGCCAGGGAGGCGGGAGGAGGGACAGGGAGCTGGGTGTGTCCTCATCTGGGTGGGGTTTGGAAAAGGATACTCAAAGGGACACAGAGGTCCGAAGGGAAGGAAGTTGCGGGAGCCGTTCATGTGGACACAGCCCTGCAGTTTTCAAATAAAAGGGTCCCCAGGTTCTTGTCCTCCCCAGCCACCCACCGGCAGGCCCAACTTCTACTCCCCCGCCCCACCCCCACCCCTGTGGCTCCTAACCCCCTCACCCTCTTGAGGACCTTGTTTCACTGCCCCTGTATAGCCTCAACATATAAATCAACCCTAACCCCTCCTGAGACCCCGCTCTGTTCCCCCACCTGGTCTCCCAGGGACCCCCCTCAACCTCACCTCCCCATCAGCCTCTTCAGAATTGCTGCCTATACACCTTTGGCCATCACCCACCAGCCCTTCCCAAGGCCACCAGCAACCATCACAGCCACTCTTGCCTTGACCTTTGACCCTCGAGTAGCATTCCTTCTTCATGAGACCCTCACCCCAGCCCCCTGCTCTACTCTTCCACTGTTGGTTTCACGTTCCCAGGAGCCCCCATCCCTGCCCAGCCAGCCCAGGCCTCTCTCCCCAGCCCCGTAAGTCTCAGGCCCCTGGACAAAACGGAGGCCCCTCAGACTCTGAACCGTCCCTCTGGAGTCCCCAGCTGAAGGCCCTTCTCTTACAGCCACCTCCGCCCTGCATCCCAGTCGTCTTGCTCCTGGACGTCTTTCAGGGCCAGCCACTTCCTGGTTGCAGGCAGGAGGCCTCCCCACCTCCATACCCCACAGGGCAACCTGCAGGATTTCCCCACAAACAGAAGACCATGTCACTGGCCTGCTTAAAACCCTTCCCCGTGTGGCCCCTTCAGCTCTCAAGATAAAGCCCGGGCCCTAAACGTAGCTGACAGCCTGGCCACCTGCGACCATCAGCTGCCGCTTACACTGCTGGGAGCTTCCTCACCTACCATGAGCATGTCCCACCTCCAGGCCCCCAGCCCCCCAGCCCCCAGGTCATGATGCATCCAATGCCTGGATGCCTTTACCCAAGGTGCTCCTGTTTAGGACTTAACTCAGATGTCACCTCCTTCAGGAAGCCGTCCTGGACTCAGCCCTCCACCCACACACTGGCAGGTGCCTCCTGTAAACCTCCCCCGGCATCACGCACATCACACTGTGTTGGACCTCTGTGCTGTGTGGCAGGCCCGTATTCCCCTGGCCCAGGCGGAGCATAGAGCTGGGGAGCCTCACTCCATCCTCACAGCCATCCTGGGAGGAGACTGAGGCTTGGAGAGGAGGAGAGACTCGCTCAGGGCCTGGCTGGGGTCAGACCAGGGGCAGCTGCTCTCTGCTGCTCTGCGCCAGGCACTCAGTAGGTCCTTAAGTAGCTTTGCTGTCTGTCCTGCCTGTGAGGCATGAGTTATAGCTTCTTTCCTGCTGAGTGTGCTTAAGAAGGGTAGTAGCTGCCAACACTGAGCTGGCAGGGGACCGGAGGGTCCCCAGGCCAGGGACAGCCTGCAGTGACATCTGAGGAGTTGCCTCAGACCCCACTCTGCTCCGCCCCCTCCTAGTAACCTAAGCCCCTCTGTCCTGTTGGCACCTGCCACCTCCTAGGTCCAAAATAACCTGGGTTGTGAGGAGGCCTCAGGGAGGCCAGGGGTCCAAGATGGAGTAGGGTTACGGGCTCAGCACCCAGGCCTTACAAGGCCCCCGGATCAGGGCCACCATGAGTCCTAGTATAACTGGGTGGTCTGCTGAGGGGCCTGGGAACAGAGGCCAGAGGGACAGACTCAACCTCAGTCAAAAGACAAGGCCAGAGCAAGACCCAGGTCTCCCATCACCGGAGCAACAGCAGCCGCTTCAGTGGTGGCAATGCACTAGGGTTCAAATCCCAACTCCATCATTCAGCTGTGTGACCTTGGGCAGCTCGTGTCCCTTCTGTGGGCCTGCGCCCCAGGCCCTGTCCCGCTGCTGCTGAGGAGTCCCGGGTGGTGGGTAGCTGGGCAGTGCTGAGGGAAGGCCCCCTGTGCTGGCCCCAGAGCCTCTGCCCTTTCAGAAGGTGCAGGCAAGGGGCCAACCACCCAGGGGGCGTCCTGTCCTCAGGGCACTCAAAGTGACAGGACAGCTCCTCCAATCACATTGGCTGCCCCGCCCAGGTCCTGGGGCAGGGAGTCAGGCCACAGCCCCCATCCTAGGGCCCCAGCTGAGACTGCCAAGGTCAGGAACCTGGAGCCCCAGGAGTGAGGGCCAGGACAAGGGGTGACTGTAGATGAGGTTGGGAGGGACTGCCACACACACACACACACACACGCACACGCACACAGGCACACACAGCGTGGCACGCATGCCCAGAGCAGCGCCTGGGGCATACACACAGGCAAATACACACAGACCATAACCATGGACACAGCCACACAAACCCAAGGGTACCCTCTGCCGCCACAACCACGCACTCCCAGGTGGCTGCGGCTTCCCCGCTCCCCGCGGAGGGACCTCCCCCCACGTGCGGGGACAGACACAGGGCCACACACTGACCTGGGGGTGGGGTGCGGGTGGGCGCCGGGGCCAGTGCGTGCCCTGCCGGTCCTCGCCAGCCACCCGCCCGCAAAGGCGACTATTTATAAGGCTGTCAGCAGCGCGTGGCATGCCGGGAGCCAGCTTCGTGGTGGGAGGGGGGAGGGGGGAGGGGGCGCAGGCCGCGAGGGGAGGGGACGGGACGGAGCAGCCCTGATGGAAGAGCAGAGCACGGCTGGAGGCGTCCACCGCGGGGCTGGGCCTCTGCTGCACACTGCACTTCAGTTTGCTGAGGGGTTTCCGTTCCTGAGTGACCTCTACTGTGCCAAAGCCACTCCAGGGAAACAGGACCCGGCTTCCCATAGGACAGCTGGGGAAACTGAGGCCCAGACAGAAGAGGCTCTTTGCACAAAATCCCACAGGGAATTGGTGGCAGAGGCCAGACGAAGGAGGGAGGGGACTGAGGCATGGATTCTGGGGGTTGTGCTGGCCAGACCAGTCCCCCAGCCCCTCTTCAGATCCTACCCAGAGGCCCCCGGGCCAAGACCCACCTGGTATTCCTCCTTCCTTGTTGGAAGGGGTCCCAAGAACTCCTCTGGGACTTAAAATTTCCCAGGACCCCAAAGACCACCCATAAAACCCTCTCTCAGGCGCTGGTGATTATGTAGAAGACTATAAAAAGACCCCAACCCTGCCCCCATGGAGCTACCTGGCAGCTCCCGGTGAGGCGAGCCCAGGATGTGGGACATTCAGAATGCTGTACCCAGATGGGGGACCAACAATCCTGATTAAAAAAAAGAAAACCGGGGAAGCCGGGATGGCTCAGTGGGTTAAGCGCTCACATTGCAGCGCCGGGGACCAGGGATCGAATCCCGGCCCCGGCCTGTGCGGAACCATATGCTGAGCTGGGAGCTCCCCTAGTTCAGTTCTCTCTCTGTCTCTGTCTCTGTATCTCTCTCTCTCTCTCTGTCAAAAAACAATAAATAAATAAATATAAAAATAAATAAATAAACAAATAAATAAATAAATAAAAAGAAAACCCAGCTCCCATTCGTGAGCACTTACTGCATGCCATGTGCTGGGCAGAGCACCAGACTCAGGCCACGTCTGAGTCCTTAAACATGGAGGAAAGTGAGGGTCACACCTGTCCACTAGGCTCCCAATAGAAAGTGACGAGTTCGTCCATGGAGACTGACAGCAGAAGGTGCTCAATAACTTAGCAGGGCAGAGACCAGGACCACGCAGTTTCAGAAATCACGCACTTGACCGCTGAACCACACCGCGACCTTGAAGGCAGCAGTCCCAGACGGCGGGCTGTGTTAAATTTAGAATTTGTCTTGTAGGTGCTAGGGAGCCATGGAAGGTGTTTGAGCAAGAGTGCAACTACCCAGATAGACCAGTTTAGGTGGGTGGTTTCTTAGCAACAGCAGCAGCTTCCACACCAGAAGGTCTGGATCTAGTCTGGGCTCTGTCACCTGAGACATCAGACAAGGTCCTTACTGTTAGGGACCTTTTCCCATGTGGGAGGGGCAGGTGCTGAGTCAGAGGGGCTGCCTTAGAAGCTGTCTGAAAGGCCGGCTCCAGAACTGTAGGTGGCTGTGTGTGGTGGCACAACCTTTGGGGAAAACAAATTGATGATGTCAATCAAAATTTCAAATGGGCCCTTCTCCTTTAGGCATCCCACACATGGGCACACAATGTGTACAGGATGGTTCTCTAGTGCTCACGGGGTCTGACGTGTGGAAGGGACAGTGGTGCAGCCAGATGGGTGGAGAGCTGGTGACCTAGAGTCAGTAAAAGAGGACACCGGAGGCCTGTGTGGGGGTCTGTGTGGGGGTCTGTGTGGCTGACGGAGCAAGAGTAACAGATTTTTTAAAAATGCAGCTGCACCGATCTTATCCACCTGCAACGAGTCTAAACATGCAGGGATGTGTGTGTGTAAAATCAATTCCTCGATTTTTTTTTCTCTGCATTTCACATCTGTGAAATTGTGTTGTCATCTAATCTCATCAACAACATCTTGATATTGAGGAAATGAAGAGCTGAGAGATCGCGTGTGTGCACATGATCCCCCGGGATGGATGTGTGACTTTCACTCTTTACTTTAAAGCCTTCTTTATGCTTTTTCCCCCAATAAAATAAGCACCCATTACTTTATATATTAAACACTTTTAACACGAACGCACTTTGAGGACACTACGCCAAGTGAAATAAGCCAGTCACAGAAAGACAAATACTGTATGATTCCACTTACATGTGAAAAGCAGTCAAAGCCATAGAGACAGAAAACAGAATGTGGGAGCCAGGGGCTGGGGAGGAGGGGCCGGGAGTTGTTATTTAAATGGGGACAAAGTTTCAGATCTGCAAGAAGAAAAAGTCTGGAGACCCGGTTCACAACAATGTACATATATTTAATGCTACTGAGCTGTACACTTAAAAATGGTAAACTGATCAATCTTATGTTTTTTACACTAAAAAAAATTTTCAATCTTAAAAAAGACAAAAACAACAACCACCCTATTTTAAGTACCAGTTTAAAGATTTCATTTGCATATGACTTGTGGATTTTCCACCAATGCTGAAATATTAAAGTTTCAGATTTTTTTTTTCTCAGATATAACCTAAAGGAAAAAAAAAAGGAAGGCGCGAGGTAGAGAAGAGGCAGGCAGGAAGAAGAGAGGGAAGGAAGGAGGGGAGAAGAGAGGGGAGAGAGAAAGGAAGGGAAGGAAAAAATTGCAGGAAGGAAAAATCTGGAAGGTTACATAGAACTGGGCAATGCTTTCACTTTCTAGCTTACATTATTTGTGTGGTTTCAGTTGCTTCATAACATTAAAAATACCTAAAAACAGAACTATATAAAATGAAACCAATTTTGGAAAACACTTTAAAAATATTCTGCTTCAAGAAAGAATCCCCAGGCTTGAAATCTGGGCTGGCCTCACTCGAGTTCACGGCTGGATCCAAGTGACAGCACATGCCCCGGCACCCAGCCCCGCCCCCACCATGTGGGGCTGCACCCAGTGGGCCTGGCTGGACTGCTGAGGTTTGCATTTGGTGGGAGATGTCTCCACTCCCAAGCAAGGGTGGAGGGGCTCACAGGGGTGAGCTGGAAACACAGGGATGCAGGTGGCCCGAACCCCAAGGAGGACCGCCCTGAGGTGGCTTCTGGAAGATAACTTTGGCAAGGACTGTACTGATCTCTGTGGGTCCTCTCTGCAGGGGTGAGAGTTTGTGGGTTTAAGGACAAGGCCCCAGGCCTCCTGCCCTCAGCATCCTCTGCTAGTTTCTACCTCTTGCTGCTCAACTGAACTTTCTCCCAGCAACCTACCCGCTCCTGGCTCCCTCCTGCCTCTCCCTTCATGCCCCCAGTGGACAGCCCCAGAGCCTTTGCACAGGACTGGAGTGTGTCACATTCCCATATCCCCAGCCGCGTGCAGGGCCTTACACTTGTCACATAATGACTTTGCAAGGAGTCCCTGTCCCTCCATCACACCCACCACTACCATTACTGTGTGTGGTTGGCCCAAGCCCTGGGCTCAGCAACCTCCCAGCCTCCAGACAGTCCTGCTGCTGTCCCAGGAAAGATCACCTCTCCAGGCCGAGGGATTGGGCCTTTGCTCCGGCAGGCTGGCAAGCAAGACCTTTCGCCATCTGGTCCCAAGTGGTCTCCTCTCCTACTGCTCCCTCCCCTGGCAGCCGTGCCACTGGGCTATTGTTTGGGCCCTTCTTCCCACTTGACATTCCTTCCCTCTTCAATTGCACCCCATGCAGCACATGGCACATGGCTACTTACAGAGAGAATGTCTACGTGAACTGAGAGACAAATGCCGGGTGTCATTCTGTCTTCCCAGTTCCATGGCCCACCAGCTCCACTGGCCCAGTGCCCAGGGAGAGCTCTTTCTGGGTCCCCAGCAGGCCGCCTGCCCTTGTCTCACAGTCACCCTTTGTTAGGGCTCCTGCTCCCAAGGGCATCTTATCTGCCTAACAGGTTGTAATCTCCCTGGGTCACAGAACCCCTTCCTCCTGCCAAGCTGGAGCTGTAAACCACCACCACTAACATCCCTCCCAGGGTTCCGGCTGTCTGACTCCTGCCTGCTGGGCCCTGCAGATCTCAGCCCCCTGCCCTCTGGGCCCCCAGGCCCTAGAGGTGACCTCTGTCCTCACTGCCTGCCCTGTCCCCTTCCACCGGCTGCTCTGGCCTTCTCTCGCCTGCCCCCTCAGCTGCTGTGACAGAGATGTCATTCTCTCCTACCCCTCCTGTCTCCTTGCTGGAAGCTGTCCCCCCAACCCCTGCAGGACTCCTTACCTTTCAGGCCTCCGTCTCATAGCACCCTTTATTGTCTTCGTAGCCCTTACTGCCCTTGGGGGCCTGCCTGGGGGTGAGCCTGGGGGTGAGCCTGTTGGGGCCTCTCCCCTCCCTAGAACCTGAGCTCCCTGAGAGCAGTGTGTGGTCTCATTTCAGTCACAAGGGAACTGGGGCTCTGAGAGGGGAAGTGACTTGTCCCAGGTCACACAGGCAGGGGCAGGCGGGACTGGAAAAGCCACTGGGCTTGGCGTGGGAACCCCACACCTCCCCAGCCCCAAGAGCTGCCAGTTCTCCAACCAAGCTGCAAAATGCACGACTCAAGGGCCAGCTGAAAAAGCCGGCCATCCTGCTTGTGTGTGAGCTCCCACCCTGGACGGCGAGGGCACTGTCCCAAGGAGGCCCGAAGCCCTGGGCCAGAGAGCGAGCCCAGCTCGATAGGCAGACACAGAAAACAGAGTTGGAGCTTAGGTGCCTTTATTCCCGTACAAATCATTACAAAACCAAGTCTGCAGGAGTCGCTGGCCCCCATCCCCCACCCCAATGTGCAATGGCTTGCCTGGATTCTTCCTCTTCCACCTGGATCCTCCCATTCAACGCCTTCTCCAGGAAGCCCTCCAGTCCTCCCTTCCAGGCTCCTGAAGAGCAGGGGCAAACCCACCCCACTGAGGCCCAGCAGTGCAGTGCCTGAGATAGAGTGAGGGGCGACAAAACCCAGGCAACACAGCTCCCGGCCCCTTTGAGCTTCCCCAGGCCCACCTGGAGGGGTAACCTTGGATGACTCCAGCAGCTGCAGACAAAGGGACTGCTTGAACCCCCGGTTTGGCTGGGGTCCCCCATTTTTCAGCCCCAAAGGCTCCTCCAACAGGCAGAAAGCCTCACTGCTGGATGGCAGAAAAGGGGGCCTGGCTCTTTAAGAGCCAAGCTAACGGCAGCTGGGTGGAGGGCTAAGAAACAGCTGAAGGTTTGTCCTATTTTTATCAGAGTTCCCCAAACCTGGGGGAGTTTGCGCAAAAATACCCTCATTTCCAGGAGGTGATGGGGAAGGGAACCCCAGACCACCAGGGAGCTGAGCACCCCAACAAACTGAGACCCCCAGCAAGGGAACCCCAGACCCTCAGAAACCTGACACAGGCAGGAGGAGGCCAGAGAGGGGACATGGGATTTGTCCAAGGCAACTCAGGGCAGAGCCATGACCGAAATGCTGTCCTCCCACCTCTGGAACCCCTACATACAACCCCACAAATGATAGCACCCACCTCCTACACCACCTCTCTTTCTGGCTCTGGGAAGTGAGAGGGTGCACAAAGTCCCCAGCTCCTTGGAACAGGACCCCAATGTCCCAGCCAAGAGGAAGTGCTTTGAGGACCATTCTGGGGCTCTGAACCAAGGACTCATGGGAAAGGACATGTCCTTAGCCTCGTGTTACTCAGAAATACCCTGATTGACTATGCTCAGACCCTGACTGGACAAGAAATCACAACACCCCTGATTAACCACATAGAAGCCCAAATCCCTGATTGGCCAAGAGCTACCCCAGGCTCTGACTGGCTGGAGGATACACCCTCTTCAAGACCCCGATTGGCCAGAAGATACTCCGGCCAGCCTTGATTGGCCAGGAGAGGGCCCTTGGTCGAGTGTTTGGGCGGAGAGCCACTTCTTCTGTGCGCCTTGCGAGGGCCCCACAGGCATGGCGGCCTAGGTCCAGGAGGGATGGGAGAAGGTGATTCCGTACAGCTGGGCCCAGGATGAGAAGACCCTCTTCTCGGTGATGAAGCGGTGGTGGTTGCCCTTGCGGCTGTGCTCATTCTGGATGTAGGTGACACATTCGTCCGGCCCCTTGGGCTCATAGTAGTGGTAGGGCACGCGCTGCAGGCGGGGCCGCTGGCTGGGGCAGAGCAGATGGGGGCTGTGAGGGCAGGGTAGGCACCGCAGGGGCCCTGCCCTTTCCAGCCCCCGACCTGCAGTAGGACCTCAGTGGAGGAAATCCTTGCCCCTCCCCGGGCCTCAGTTTCCCCATCTGTAAAATGGGTGAAGGGTGGACCAGGTTTGTGACCACCAAATTTTTTTTTTTTTATCTTTTCACATTTTTTAT